>PVJC01001724.1:0-81073 GCA_004026665.1 Murina feae
GGTAGACTTAGTAGATGTGAGGGGTGTGGGGGCTCTAAAACCAAAAGTAATGTGTTGTAGATTTTGTGAGATTTGGATAAGCAGAGAAGATAGTTTAAGGGGTTAAAATTAAGGGAAAGAAGACAAATGAGCTGGCATCTTGAGGGGAAGGACAAATCAAAGAAATAATTTGTGAGAGACTTTTGCAAGTCTAGCTCCACTGGGACAGATTTGGAGACATTTTATCAGAGATAATTATCTCCACATAATTTCCCCTTGTATGGTCAACTCAGCAAAATCTGCAGGCTTCTTAAACATGCCTCGGGAAATATCCTGATCTCCATCCCTCTTTAGACTATTTGCTTCTTTTTCAGTCTCTCTCCACACAGCAGTATCTCATCAAGCTCCCCCCAGCCAGGGGTGCCTTTCCCTGACTTCCTAAATAGCTGCAGAATCTGCCTGGCACAACACAGTGAGGGACAGGCTGAGCGACCCGGCTAAGGAGGATGCAATGTTTGGATTGTTCTAGGAATGGCTTGAGTCCCTCATGCCCCAGATGGTGTCTACCTCTGCCAGAGTTGGTCCCAAGTGGCATTTACCGTCATAGCAACACATCGTCACTTCCCATGGCACCAAGGGCAAGCTGACCTTCACGAAAGAGAGTTAAGGAGCTTCTGATGTCAGAGCTTCTTTTCCAAGGTGTCACCCCAAAAAGGAAAGCTGACGCAGCAAGAAAGAGTAGCTCACCCCAGCCTGTAGAATATGAGCCAAGGTCTGGGCCATCTGTTTTTCTATTAAAATATGGTCAGTAGGAAATTAGGAGCTACTGTAGTCGTTCCCATCCACTGGACAATAAACCTGGTCCCCAAAATGCCAGCCATGCCGATACGAAATCAGGCAGTGGACTGGCTAGAATATTCCATTTCCTCTGCCTCTCTCTTTGCTGAGTTGGTTGCCAGAGAATTGTTTGTGTTTGTAAGAGACTATATTAACTGTAGAGGTAGTAATCTCCTCAAACAAAGAGGATGAAGAACAGATGCTGTCAGACTCCACTCATACCCCACTTCATACCGTGTGTGAGCACACTAGCACCACTCCATCTGTGAGTACCTTCGCTCTTCCTAAGAGATGGGCCTGGGACACGCCAGTGCTAGGAAGTTAACACCCCCCAGGAGGCCTCAACCAACTACGGTTGCAAGCTGGTGTACACATACTCACCTCCCTCACCCCCAGGATGGACAACTCAGAGGTATGTGTCCTACCCTGTTCCCCCAATGAGACTTAGTTCCTGTTGCCCATGTAGCTGCTTTCCCTTCCTGCCTCACTCCTGCACTTTCTTATCAAGGATGACTTCTTAAAGGAACCACTTGTACTAGGGTCTGTTCCTGGGAGAACCACACTGAGAAAGGTAAAGGGCCACCGTAGCTCAGACATGACGACGGGAACTGGACCTGGATCATTGGGGTGGGGTCTGAGCCAACTGAAGTTAGAACCTGCTAGAAGGCCTCTGGCTCTCAGGCAGCTTCCAAAAGTCGCTGTCCATCCTGATAATGTCACACAGTTAGGAATTCGGGATGCTCTTTTTGCCATCCAGGCAATTAGCTGTTCTTTTCTTGCTATTTATGCAAGAACTTAGCTCACCCGTCATTCATCCATTGTATTAACATAGTTGGTGATTTCCTAAGATTCAGGTAAAAACCACCAATTCCACTAAACGCCTCCTCGCTGCTAAAATAACAACCCACAAAGGCTCGTTGGCTTTAGTCTGCTGACACGTAATCCGGGGCAGCAGATTTCCGCAGTTCTGCGGTACAGAAAATCATTACCTCGCACGGATTGTCTCCAGCAGACAACATCCCAAAGGCCCCCGAGCGAAGCTCTCTCCAGAAACCACACGTCACACGTCTTCACCGTCACTGGAGTTGACTCTAAAGAGAAGAAAGTATAACTATTCATCACTGTGAAGCAGGACGCAGGTCTGCTTCCAGCGGCCAGTCCGCATCAAAGTCCTTGTGAGCAAACCTGCACGGATTCATAAGCGTGCCCCCATGGGCCTGGCCCCTCCTGCCACACACACACACACACACACACACACACACACACACGCTGGTCCCCCCAAGCAAGAGCTGTTTTCCACTGAGGCCTTTCGCAATACAGAACAGTCCTTGGATTCCTCTGTTCATTCCTTGGCCGCTTCTTGGACCCCCTGATACTGACCGAATCTAGATCAGGTGTGTTTACCTTGGACCCCATGAGGCCTGGCCAGTGTGGCCAGCACAGAGCTGTCTGCAAAATATTAGCTTTTTGATATTTTAAGAAGGGTGAAAAAGAACGAATTTAACCAGATTTCATGTCTTCAGCAGTTTGTAGTTCGGATTGGCATCAGTTAAGAACATGAGCGTCCAGGCCATGTCTGAAGGAATGCTGTCTTGTTCCAGGGTGCGCCGCCTTCTCACCCCGCTCCCACCCACTCAGCCGCCTATTCTTGTTCCCGGGATAGGAGCAGCACCTCAGAAACTTCTCCCACTGAGCCTCGGCAACCTAGGCCCCGCCAACCTGTGACAGCCAGGCAGGGGTGCACCTCCTTTTTATTCCCAAACTAGAGCCCCAGTGCATGAAATTCATGCACAGGAGGAGGTGTCCCCTCAGCCCAGCCTGCACCCTCTCCAATCCAGGACCACTCAGGGGGTGTCCAACTCACAATCCTGGATTGCTGGCTCCTAATCACTCACCTGCCTCCCTGCCTGGTCACCCCTAACTGCCCCCCTCCTGCCAGCCCGGTCACTCCTTACTGTCCACCTCTGCCAGCCTGGTTGCCCCTAACTACCCTCTGCTGGCCTGGTTGCCCCCAACTGCCCTCCCTACTGGCCTAGTCACCCCTCACTGCACCCCCTTCCAGCCTAATTGTCCCCAACTGCCCCCGCCCCTGCCAGCCTGGTCGCCCCACACAGCCTGCTATTAGTCGTTTGGTCATTCCTCACTAACCGCCCTGCCAACCTGGTCGCCCCATACAGCCTGGTGTTCAGTCATTTGGTTGTACTTCACTAACCATCCTGCTGGCCTGGTTGTAGGCAGCCATCTTGTGAGGGTGTGAGGGATAATTTGTATAGTACCTCTTTATTATATAGGTTATTATGGCCAAAGTCCCTACTGGCATTACTGCCAAAAATTCATCCACTCATCTAAAAACTAGTTCCAGACCATTCCTGAGAGGGTCTCCAAGGATGGCCGCTTGAGTGCTCTGCTGTGTGCTCCTGGGGGTCCTCCCTGCCTCCCTCGCTTTTCTCTGTGCTCGCTGTCCTCTGATGGGGGCAATGCTGGGCCGTGGGTCCAGCCTTAGGCCCTGCTTCCCTGGCTGCTGCACTACAAGACTTTACCAGGGGCTTGGGGCTGATGGAAATACTCCTGAGAAAGTAGGTAAAAACCAGTCTGGAAGTGGGGCTCTTGGACTCAGTGGCTCTCCTTCTTGGTGGCCTCCATGTCCCCTCAGCAGGCGCTCTAAGCTGCCACCTGCTTTGGCCTCCAGGCCCAATTGCCTCTTCACACAGTCACTTCCTCCAGGGCATTGTCAGGACTCACAGCCCCGCCACAGAGTTCGAAGCACTTTGTCCAAACTCTGGGCTATTCAGTCTTAAAGGACACAAGCAAGTCACTGACCCAAGTGGACTGCACTCAGTGACCCGCCCCTTTCCTTCTCCTTGATCAAATGTCATGTTTCTCAATGGGGACTCTGTGGACTGTGGAGATGAGCCATTCTTAACCGTGCAGGACCGGACACAGCCCACTCAATACCAGTCGTGCTTTTCCCTGCTACCACGAGCATGACTCAGCGCCTGAGTGGGAACCTCCATTCACGTGCAAGGTGAGGACAAGTTTAAGGCCTGAGTGTCCATCTCACTGGGGTCTGTCCTCTCCTCCCAAAGTGCTAGAGCAAGTGCTCAGACAAGAACACACACCCTCCGTCTGTATTAGTCATGGCTCCCAGAGAAACAGAACCCATAGGATGTGTGTGTGTGTGTAGACAGGAACAGAGAGAGGAGAGACTGATTTATTTTAAGGAATTCCCTCATGTGATTATGGAGGTTGGCAAGTTCAAATTCTGCAGGACAAGTCTGCGAGCTGAAGACCAGGGAGGAGTAGATATTGCAGCTCGAGTCCCAAGGCAATCTGGAGTTTCTTCCTCCTCAGGAGACCTGGGTCTTTTTTCTCTTAGGTCTTCATCTGGTTGGATGAGGGCCATTCACCTTATGGAGGGCCGCCTGCTTTACTCAAAATCTACTGGCATCAATGTTCATCACATCTAAAAGCAGCATCTACACTGGTGTTTGGCCAAACATCTGGACACCATACCTCAGCCAAATTGACCCATAAAACTAACCATCACACCATTCAGGCAATAACACTGGTCTTTAGGCACAGGGCAGTCTACCTGCAGGTTTAGAGCAGTGGGGATAGGGGAGCATTCTCCTTTGTGCAGAGCACGGTTCTGCTGAAGAAATACCTGGTCTGTGTTTCTGAACCCAGAGCACCCAACTCTCAGCCGGAAGCACCTGCATTTGGGTCACGTTCATTTTCAGAGCTTCCCCAAGAAGGGTTGAGCTTAACCTTCCACGTACAGACCTCAAACGGGTCCATTGAATTATCAAAGTATCTCCAACAGAACTGTGTCTGCCTCGGAGATAATATCCAGACTCTCCCATGGAAGGCGGAAGCTGCTCCTGATTATGGAATGTTTCATCTTCCCAAGTTCAAAGAGTGACGTCAGCTCTCCTCTGGCACCTGTCAAGCCCCCGAGCAGCCAGTGGCCAGTTAGTCCATGAGCTGAACGGAAAGCAGCCGGTGCTGAAATGAGAATTCTCCACAATCGCTGCGCCCTGTGACATCACTGTCACGTGTCCTGATTGACAGAGTGCAGTTGTCCATCCATCCCCAGCCACAGGGGACCTGAACATCCCTGTGATAGGAAAATCCATTCACTAAAAACTAAGACTTTATGTGAGAAAGAAAAAAAAAGCAAAGATTGCATTCGCAAGTAAATCTATGAAAGACCCTACAAATATTTTATATTCACCAAAGCAAAACACTAAAGGACATGTAATAACATCTAATTCATCTTCGATTTGTCACAGTGGGTTATGCATATTTAACTGCCATTTGCCATCCCTAATATGCTGCAAGCTTTTCAGGATCTCCTTCCCCTACAGTTTCAACATGAAGCTTGTAAATTATTTTTATATTTGCATATTAGGGCAATTCCTCCTCTGTGTCTGTTTCTTCTCTGAGGGCTGACTGCCTTCCTGCTGTCATCCCTGGGACTTGTTGCCTCAGAGCCTCGGTACCAAAACCTGTGTGGTTAGCCCCACCCTGCCTGTTTGATCCCATACCAGACCCCACCCCAGGCCCCACCCCAGCACCACCCTCGGATGCATGGAGAAGTGTGTACTCACTCCCTTCTTGTCTCCCAAACCTTCATTGCAAGAACCTGCCCTCTGCTTTGGCTATCTATCTGTTTTGCCTCCTTATTCTAGTCCTAACTCCTGGGCCAGCTCTCACCTGCTGGGCCTGAAGTCTGTACAGAAACAGAGCCACATACACTAGCTTCACATGGGCAGAGCTTGAGCTTAGGGTGGGGGCACTGTTCTCTCTGACACTCAAAGTCCCTGAAACTCACCCTCGAGCCTGTCAGCAAGCCCATGCCTGCCTTCCTCCTATTGCCCCTCGCCCCTGAGTTGAGGTTTGGCCACAACAGAAACAACAGTGGAAAGAGTCCCGGTGCTATTTTCTGGAAGAAAAAAAAAATGAAGGATGAGGGTAGGAATCATCCGCAGCTCTGAAAACAGGACTATTATACCAAGATTTCAAGCAAGCTTATGAAAAAGCCATTTACTTCCAATTCCAAAATCCATCATACTTGACTACGTTAGGGAATACGGAAGGTCCTGGTGCCAAATGAAAGCCGCGGCGAATTTGAAGCTGAGTGAGTGATTGGAAGGCAGAGGCTAAGCCGGGGGCCCTGTGTCAGGAAAGGTGGTGGTTGGAGTCGGGAGCTGCCGAAAGGCCGAAGCTCTGCTTTGGGAAGCCCTGCGGTGTGACTATTGCAGACAAGTGACTGTTCAACTGGTGGGGTAGAGGCGCCTCAGTTTAGCCCACTGGGCCTTAGATAACTTGTTAGCTTAGGCCTTATGGATGCCTTCAGAAAAGAGGAAGGGGCATGCCAATGTCTTATCGTATTTGACCATAACCAAGGCCTTAGAATCTATTGCAATGGGTTTGTGTCCTTCTGTCCTCCATGCCTGGTGCACAAAAATTTGTGCACTCTGGAGGGTCCCTCAGCCCGGCCTGTGCCCTCTTGCAGTTTGGAACCCTCAGGGGATGTCCACCTGCTGGCTTAGGCCCACTCCCCGGGCGATTGTGCCTAAGCTGGCAGTCAGACATCCCTCTGGCAGCCGGGGAACCCTCAGGGAATGTCCACTTGCCAGCAGGGAGCAGACTTAAGCTGCAGTCAGACATTCTCAGCACTGCTGAGGAGGCAGGAGAGGCTCCCACCACCACGGCTATACTGGCAGCCATCAGCCTGGCTTGTAGCTGAGCAGAGCTCCCCCTTTAAGAATGCACTGACCACCAGGGGGCAGCTCCTGCATTGAGCGTTTGCCCCCTGGTGGTCAGTGTGTGTCATAGTGACCAGTCATTCCCAGTGGTTCTGCTGTTAGGGTCAATTTGCCTATTACCCTTTTATTATATAGGATAGAGGCCTGGTGCATGTGTGGGGGCCGGCTGGTTTGCCCTGAAGGGTGTCCCAGATCAGGGTGGGGTTCCTGGCCAGCCTGCGTGAGGAGCTCAGGGCCATTTTCAAGTTGACCTCATCCCCTTCTGGAAAGGGTGTCCTGCTGAGGTGCCTGGCTAGCCTGGGTGAGTGGCTGATGGCTGTTTACAGGCTGGCCAGAGCCCCTTCAAGGTGGGGGTTTCTGCTGGGGTGTCTGGCCAGCCTGGGTGAGGGGCAGAGGGTCATTTTCGTGATGGCCAAGCCCCTTAGCAGAGACCCTCACCCACTGAGGGTGGAGCCATCCTGGGTGAGGGGCTAATGGCTATTTGCAGGCTGGCCACAGCCCCTAGCCACCCAAGCTCCCAATGAGGCTTGCTGGAAGCAGGTATCTGGGGTTTATTTCTCTTCTATAATTGAAACTTTGTTGCTTTGAGCAGAGGCCACAGCTGGCCTAGGCAGGCAGCTTCCTCCATTGCCAGGTCAATGAAGTCTCCTGTTTGCTCTAGCTCTGTGGCTGCTGGCTGCCATCTTGGTTGGGTTATTTGCATATAGTCATTCTGATTGGCTGGTGGGCATGGCTTGGGATGTAGCAGAGTTATTCAATTAGCATATTACTCTTTTATTAGATTAGATTGCAACCCTCCTCCCCGCCATGGTAATGACTCTCATTACTCCACCATCATTACTACCCCGCTTACTGTGCACCTGCTATGTGCCAATCCCTGGGCTGGGTGCCTTACGTACATTTCTCTAGTGCTCACAGCAACCTTGCCATGAAGGTGTTAGTATCCTATTTAAATGAAGCAATGAAGCCCAGAGGGGTTCAGTAGCCCGAAGTCATAGGTAGTTGGTGGCTCCTGCTCCCAAAGCCCATGTTCTTCCGACTTTGCCAGGCCTAGGCCTCCCTCTGCAGCTACTTCTCCTGCCATTGTACATGGCTCCTCCTCCTGAGGGAGCCTGCATGGCAGTTCCGTGGTCTCTGCAGGCCAGACGCCCTCCCCTGGCTTCCCGCTTCCACCGGGATTCCCTAGGGTTCCTACTGGCTCCTTCCCTGGGACTCAGCACCCTTTGGCTGCCTCGGATGACCCCCCTGTATTGCGCTAATATATGCCAGCCCCCTCCCCCCACCCCACAGAAAGTGACTGCAGACCAGAGCCCAGAAGCCCACGTGGGTTAGACAGAGAGCCTGGCCCACTGCAGCCAAGAGGAGCAACAAGTCTATGCAGCACATAAACATGACTTGAACCCGACGGCTGAAACAGTTTCCATTTGATGTTGCCTTCTATTTGTAACCCCGTGGGCATGTTCTCCTCATCTCCAGCCCCGGCAGTTGGAGAGCAGCCCCCACATCCGGGAGCACTGACTGTCTTCCACAGGCTGGCGGCAGCTGGGCCGGCCCTGGGCCTTCACCAGCTACATTTCTCTCTGCTGACTTTTTTTAAGCACTAGTGATTTAAAATAATAGAATCAAGCTTTATCTTGCAGTGTGAGAGTTTATTATTTATATCAAGGCATCATGTAAAACTCACTGTTTGCATGTTTTAACCCATCTAAAAATTATATACAGGGTATCCCCAACCATGTTACACGCTTTAACAGATGATATAGCTCAGTGTTGAAAATGAAATGCATTTTAATAAACACTGCCTTTATAACGATTCACAGTGTGCGTATTCATGGTTGGGGACACCCTGTCTATTGCCAAATCACACATCTTCATGCTTGGGTTTTATTTCATGCCCTCAGGTGCAGTGGTTCTCAACCTTCCTGGTACCGCAACCCTTTGATACAGTTCCTCATATTGTGGTGACCCCCAACCATAAAATTATTTTCGTTGCTACTTCATAACTGTAATGTTGCTACTGTTATGAATCATAATGTAAATATCTGATATGCAGGATGGTCTTAAGTGACCCCTGTGAAAGGGTCATTCAGGGGTCTCGTCCCACAGGTTGAGAACCGCTGCCTTAGGAAAACCCCGCCCTCCACCTCCACAGTCACTTAGGGGCCCATACACACCAAGCCTCAGTGAGAGGGGGCTGTGGGAAGAGGTGGAATGTACCTAGCCCATCCTCACTGGCACAGAGGAGCCTTGAGGGTAAAAGTCTAAGGCCACGTTGCGTGGGCCCGCCACTCACCCCAGCCAGAGCCACGTCTGCAAATGGAAGGAAGGGCTGTGGTCTGCGGCTCCCCCTCCAGGGCAGGCCTGGGAAGCTGGTTCTATCCCTCCTTCGCTGAGGTAAGAACATCCAAGCAACCCAAGCAGCATCTCTTGGACAGGTGCCCACACAGCCAGGAGCCCTCCGCTCCCCGAGGTGTTTGGTACTGAACAATGCATGCTGGGAGCTGAACTGAAACTTTTCCTGTGCTTACCTACGCACACATTTGTGTGAGCTTTTAACAAATGAGCGTATTTGCTTAATCCTCTGGACTGTTTATAGAAGATTATCACAAGCTGGAATGGTGATATTAATAAGCTCCTTAGCTTAATTAAGCATAGACAGAGGCAAATGCCTACGCTGCTGACAGAACGTGCTAATCTTGTGTGATTACGGTGATTGCTTGGGCAGCCAGAATGATAATCCCAGAGAAAAAGGAACTGGGTCTCCCAGACAAGGTAGCATTTGATCATTTTACAAATGAGAGCACCTCCCCCCACCCCAAATGTGATCCCCAGGCCCTGCCCCAGTGACCAGAGGGGCACAGTGTGGAAGCCCAGCCTGAGTTGAAATGCTCATCCATTATGAGGCACACCTCCTCTGCAAGGCGAGGTCAGGGTGACGGGTGCTCACGTCAAGTTACAATGTTTTTCTTCAAATTATTATACACGCACACACACATACATGCACACTCACTCAAACATGCACCAGCACGTGCGCGCACACATACATGAGTTTTTATGGTCAATGATTAAGTATTTTATTTGTTTTTATGCTCATCATTGTTCCCCTTATCCCCCCTATCTGTGCTTCTTTTTCTTCCTATTGATCACAATAATAACTTTTACCCTTGGTGCCGGGCACTCTTCCAGGCACTGAACCTATGTGACCTGTTGCAGTCCCCCCAGCAGCCACTGTTGTTACCCCTACTTTTCACTTGCAAACACATCCAGAGGAGGTAGCTCAGCGGTGCAGGCTAGGGCCTGGCTCAGAGCCCGGGCACCTGACCTGGTGTGTGACTTCCTCTCGGCTGAGGTCTCCTTGGGGCGGGGGCTTCTGTGGGCGGCACCTGCTTGGTCCCCTCATCATAGAGCATGTCTTTATGGTGCCCTCACCTGTGAATGGCAGTGTGACAACCTATCAAATTCCAGGTGATGGCACTTCCCTCCATTGTCTCCTGGCACCTGTTGTCACCAAGGTGGTGCTTCCGGGGCAGGTCCCCTGGAGGCTGGTGGCATGGCCCCTCCCATCTGAAGCCCTGTGGTTTCCGTGACTGGTCTAGGGGCGGGTTTATTGACATCCATCCTGCTCAGACTCGGAGTGCACACTCAATCTGGGGGCTGACGACTTTCTTCAACTTGGAAAATCCCAGCTGCTGTCTCTTCAAATTTCCTTCTTCCCCCAGCCGGCCCATCTCTTCCTTCTTCCAGAACTCGTGTGGGATGGACGGGAACCTCTGGGTAGCTTCCCCATAGCCTTGGCGGCTCTTTCCCATGTTCCTCTCTTCTGTGTTTGGATGAGCGTTTCTATACTATCTTCCAGTTCATTGATTTGCCTTTGAAATACATCAAGTCTGTGGTTTATTCCCTCGTTCCTTCTATTGGTTGTTTTTTTTGGTTCCCATCATTCTAGTTTTTATTTTAAAATTCCTTTCTATCCACTTACTATTTTCTTGAGACCGATTGGTTGCATGGTTTCTCTTAAAGAAAGCGCATGCCTTTATTCAACTCTGAGTGTCCTCAGCATGCTCGCCTCCACACCCGTCCCAGACGTACAGACTGGTCCGTCGTGGTGGTGAGCAGCCCTCACATCAAGCACCAGGCCCGCCGCGCCCAGCAGAGCAGCCTCCTCCCGGCCGAATCAGACTGCGCGCTCCAGGATGGCCCTCGCCGTGCTGCCTGCGTGCGAGTGGGAGGCATTTCAGCTCTCCCAACCCTGTCAGGAAAGGGGCATCAAATGATGGGGTGCACACTGTGGGGGCGTATGCCGCAGTTAGCAACTGAGAATGAGATGCGCATAAAGCAAAATGAGTAGATGACAACAGCAGGCCTGATACGTAAGAAACAGAATGAGAACTGTAGCTCGATAAAAAACTGTACCACAGACGGTCAGACTGCAAACAATAGAAGTGTGTGTGTCCAGGAGTCAGGCTGCCTGCCTATTGGAGGAAAGGGGGGGTTGGGGGAGGGATGGGCCGAGGCGGGAATGGAAATACGCACACACAGGCGTGCAGACTGCTGGGGACCGTGCCGTAGGCTGGAGAGCGGGACTAATTCATCCTCTGAGCTTCTGCATCAATAAATGTCGTGATCTGCCTGTCCAGGAAATTACTTTCATCTGTAACAAATTCATGTTCCAACTATGGATTTTGCTATCTTTTCTAGCATTAGATTTCTTCATATATTTTGGCATTTGGGTGAGCAGGCCCGTTTTTAATGAAACACATTTTATTTCTTTCTCTCTGTCTCCCTTTGTGCTCACCCCTCTCCGCCTGGCAGACCCTCCAGCCCCCCCCCCCCCGTCCGGAAGTGGCGGTGGACAGTGTCGTTGGAGGGACACTCCAGGGCAGTGCTGGGCTGTGGCCGACCTGGCCGTGGAGTCACGGGCAGCTGCGCTTCCCAGCTGGAGGGGCTGACTTTGTCCCTCTCTCCCTCCCTGGGTGTCGTGGGATGTGAACCAGAGCCCCAAGCAGCATCTGGCAGCACGGTTTTCTTCTCAGTCTCCTTTCGCTCACAGGTTTGGTGATGGGGGACTCGCCCCGACCTCTAGCTTCAAACCCGGGGCCAGGTCTCATCCCCCGTCTCGCGTGTGCCCTTTTAGTCGCCTTCCCGCCCCCGGACCCCGAGCCCTGCCAGCTGAGGCCTGGCTCCACTCGCTGTCTTGCATCTCCGGCTCATGTCTGGGCTTCAGAAATACGTCCCGTCGTCTAAGCCAGCCACGTTTCCTTGATAGTCTCTCCTTTTTTTCTTATTGTATCCTCCACAGCTACAGTGAGAGAGGTGGTTCCTGTCTCCATAGATACTCAAATGATTCAAGCAGGTTGAGATAAAACCCGAGGAAAAGTAGATTAACAAGGAGAAGAGGCGTGGAAGGATTTACACACTCCTGCTTGTTGGCAGTTCAACTCAAAGTGACACGTTCAGTTTGCGCTAAGCCCATCACTTTCACAGAGAGCCTTTCAAGCACCCTGGAGAAGCCTGGCCTTCAGTGATCACCTGGCCGCTGTGTTAGCACAAAGAAACTGGCTTCCCCATCTGGGCTGCAATCAACGCCTCATTCAGGACCTCAACCCCGACCTCCCCTTTCAACGGGCCCCTCAGGCAGGAGACGTAGTCTGTGTATCTCCCCTCGCCCCAGTCCGCTACCGATGTTTATTCTACGTGGATTTTACCGGGATGTGAGCCATAGAGGTGAACAGAAGAACCGATTTGACCAGAGCATTAAGTGATCACCTAGGACCCTGGACTCCAGTATGAATAGACTCGATCTCCGCCAGCCCTACACTTCCATTCAAGTCCCTGTTCCCAGCCCTGCCCCAGCCAGTGTAGCCCTGGCCTCGTACTGCCCAGCAGTCCAGCCCTCTTTGGCCAGAATGCCTTTTCCAAGCCCACCTTAACAGACCTGCTCCTTGGGGATCTACTCAAGTCTCCCCGTCAGTAATGACGCCTTTCCTGATGCCACTTCCCCGCCTCTCCCTCCTCTAAACTTATCTCTGCTGTCGATTTGACATTTAGCCACCAGGACCTGTCACCTTATGTACGTAATATCTTTTCGATGCCGGAAAGTGCCTGAACACCTAAAACTCGTGAGGTGTATCGGCTGTGCAGGTCCGCTCCCCCTGGATGCTTCAAGACTCCTGAGAGACTGTGAGGCAGATAGTATTGTTCTCAGTTACAGCATTATCCTCGTTTTTTTTCAAATGATAATATTGAGATGTCAAGTAATCTGCCCAACAAGGAAGTGGCAGAATTGGGATCTGAACGGAACTTTGTCTAACAACAAATTTGTAATAACTTCCTACTGTAATCAAAACGGCAAGGAGGTTGGCTTCACCTCAAATCCAACCCGAGTGGCTGGGTATAGCTGCCCAAAGTGCTGTGTCAGAAAGCCAAACTCAGCCCGGCCAGTGTGGCTCAGTGGTTGAGTATCAACCTATGAACCAAGAGGTCACGGTTTGATTCCGGTCCAGGCACAGGCCCAGGCTGTGGCCTTGGTCCCCACTGGGGGGCACATAGGAGGCAGCCAATCAGTGACTCTCTCTCATCATTAATGTTGCTGTCTCTCTCTCCATCTCGCTTCCTCTCTGAAATCAACAAAAATATAACAAAACAAACAAACCAAAAAAAAAAAAAAAAGCCAAATTCAAGTTCAGCATGAAGGGATGTCCCCCATGAAGGAGCAGGGTCAGCGTGGGTCCAGCTATGAGCCACCTATTTGCCGCCCCCTGCCGCATGCTAACTTTCCTGAGCGAGGAGCGCATTTACTACCGGTTGCATTTACACTACATGGGCAGGAGCATTTGCATTCTACAGCCCTTGGAGCAGAGAGCTTAACCTACAGCAGATGAGCGTCACTATTTCCCACCTGTAGCTGCATCGACACCCTCAGGGAGGCCCAGCAGAGACAGGCTCCCACAGCCTGCGACAGCCGCCCCCAGGCGCTGCGAGTGAGCCACTCCGCTCCGGACCAGCTGAGCAGCTGGGCTCGGCGATTGGTTCCACACTAACACGCATGCAAACTACAGTGTGGAGCTAAAGGACATCCGTGTGACCCAGAAGACTGAACATCAATGTGAAAAATACGTGGTAATACCTTTCTGCATGGTGGTAATACTTTGCACATGCAGCACTTGGTACAGAGAATCCAAATGCCATGCGGAACGCACGCCCTGCAAGTGGCTACTCCTAAGGTCGTGCATCTCCTCTGGGGACCCCCACCTCCACCCCCATCATATGTGATAATTCCTGCTTTCCTATATCTCAAGATCCCTGGGAGGATCAAGGGATAAGGGACCAGCGTCATCTGATACACCACTCCATTACCTGCTGCTGCCATCCCCGCTCTGACAATTAGTGAATCCGAAAGGGAGTGACATTTCTGGCAGGGACTGCTGTCAGTTCCTGGAGACAAAATGACCAATTACCACTCTTCTCCAAGCCAGCTCTGCTCCCCTCCGTGGCCTCCCTCCCGGACCACCTCCTGCCTCAGGCCAGGAGTCCTGTTTCTGCCTCATCGCTTTACCATACCTCGGGATGGGGACGGGTCCAGGAACCCAGGCCAAGACCAGCAAATGTATCACCGCGTTCATGACAGCAAGCTGCATGCGGAGCAAATTCCACAGCCCCCACCCCCTCAGCTCCTCCCTCTGCCAAAACCCGGGGAGCTGTAAGATGCAGACTTATCTCCACATGAAGAATGGTTCCGCTGGCAAATGCAATTAGGTATCAGCCAGTGGGCTATTTTTAGAAGCTTGTTTGGGAAGATCTCAAAAACAAAAAATTGCCCCGTGGTGAGAGATGTTAGCCGATTCGCCAAAACAGAGCATCTGGAAACACATTGTGAACGTGGAGCGTCAGGAAGACGGGCCTCTTGTCCCCCAGGAGTGGCTCACGGCTCCGCAAGCAGGTCGGATGCCCGTGGCGTTCGTACACCCTTCAGTCCTGGTGGCCAAACCCCGTCTTTATTCACACGGGGCTGGGGCCGTGGAGGGCCTTGAGCCCGTCCTTCCAGAGGCGCTTGCTTCCCAGGGTCCGGCCGAGGGAGCCATCATCCCAGCTGGAGCTTGAGCTGCAGGTCATGACAGGCAGGCTGAGCACCCACGGGGGCAGTGCATGAGGCGGGGCATGTCGCCGGGGAGAGCCAGGTCAGGGGGGCACGTGGTGGGGAAGGCAGGGGTCTAGGAGGCGCCCCAGGAGCAGGTCATCCGCAGTGTCTCTGGGAGGGGGTACCCAGGCTTCTGGACGGCTCCCGCTGCCAGGCCCCTGGGCCAGGTCCCAGGAGGCAGGCCCGGGACGTTGGCTGTCCCCACTGCGGGCAGGAGAAAGCCCTGATGGCCTGAGCTAAGCAAACAGGTGAGTCTAAGCGTGTGCTCCGTTGTCACAGCGCCGCGGCCTTTGGTTTGAAGAAGGCGTGCGCTGTGCTTCTTTAAAATTCAAGTCCGTGATGTTGATGCCGCTGGAGTCTCAGCCCAACAGCACCCCTCACCCCAACTTCAACTCTGCTGATGAAGACAGTGATGGTCGTGTCCCTCTGGGGCAGGGGCAGGGGCAGGGGCAGGGGCTGGGGCTGTTGGCTCCAGCCCTCCCAGCGCTCATCCTCGGGCCGGCTGTCCACATCCCCAACTCCCTCTCAGCACCCCCCCCCGAGTTCCCACCCTCCCCACTGGGAACTGGGGCGCAATCATTGCTACGCCCGCTCCCTGGCTTCCTCCCTGTGAAGATGCAGACTGGCACAGTGCACGCCTGGGCCCAGCTGCACAGCAGCCTCCGAGAGGAAGGGAAGAAGCTGGTTTAACCCAGAAAGGACACGTCTGAGTGGAGGAGTCCTGGAACCCTGAGGTGTGGAGGCCTCTCACTGCCGACAGGAGAGGATCCTTCCTCTGCTCTGCCAGAGAACCGACGGGCCGGAGCCTGAGAGTACAAGGAAGCAGGTGCGGACGCCACCTCAGTAATTCCTTCTGCAACGTCAGCAGTGGGACAGCCTGGACACGTACAAGCGGGAGGGGAAGTGGCCGTTTCGTCCTGTAGAAGGCATACCTAAATGTGGTGGGAAGCTAAACCGAGTGCCCTCTGCCCCCCAGTCATGACGGCCAGGAGCGCCCGGGAGCTGTGACCGAGCGGCAAGGGCCCCTGTGACCGCTTCGCGGACTGCAGTTCAGCCGCAGCCTCTGAGGCGTCGAATGCACTTTGTGTGAAGAGAGAAACACATGAGACAAGGGAGCGATGAGGTTCCCAGGCTTCCTTGGAGCCCCCCCCTCCCCCCCACCTCCGCCCCCCACCCCCCGGGGCCTGACCGCATCTCCCAAATGGGACAGGCAATGTAGACAAGCTGACATTTTAACTAGTGAGCTGAGCCCTCGCACATAAACACGCCCCAGGGCTAAGGCTCCACCCTCCCTCAAGCACAGACCCCTAGAGCTTTAGAGAGGGAGGGAACCTCCAGGCACGTCGCCCCAACCCTTGCCCAGGGCAGGCGTTCTCACTCCAACCACCCAGCACGGTCACCCAGCTTCTGCCCGAGCAGGAAGGGGCTCGGCCAGGGGGTTAGTCCATTTTGAAACAACTTAATCCGCGTTGAGAGGGTCCTCTTCATGAGCTGCTGCTTCCTCAGATTGAGCCCCACATCTGCCTTCAGTCAGCGTGACTTTTGCCCTCAGCAGCAGGACAAAAATAACTGTTTTCTCATCCCCTTGACAGTGTTTAGATTTCTTAAGACAGCAGCTATCTCCATGCCTCCTCCCCCTCCAAGTGTTTTCTCCCCCAACCAGACGCCTCGGGTCACCTCAGATAGTTCTCCTCTGGCATGGTGTCACACCCCTCGCCATCCCAGTCACCATCTTCTGAATATTTTCTATTTTACTCATGTTCCTTCTAAAGAGTAGCTCCTAGAACAAATACCAACTGTGGTCTGATGCCTGCTATCACCTCCTTTGATCTACACACTATGCCTTTATTAATACAACCTAGAACTATGTGTGCTTCCTACCAAATGATCAATTGTTGTGTTTATCTTAAGGTTTTTGATTAACCAAAACTGCCAACTTTTTCTTTTGACACAATTTCATATAGCGTAAAAGAATTTAAGTGGAGCCCTGACCGGTTTGGCTCAGTGGATAGAGAGTCGGCCTGTGGACTGAAAGGTCCCAGGTTCGATTCCGGGCAAGGGCGTGTACCATGGTTTCTGGCATATCCCCAGTAGGGGCTGTGCAGGAGGCAGCTGATCAATGTTTCTCTCTCATTGATGTTTCTACCTCTCTATCCCTCTCCCTTCCTCTCTGTAAAGAATCAATAAAATATTTTTTTTAAAAGAATTAAGTGGACTTAAAACTGGCCCTGTAAGTTATTAAAACATCAAGCCCTGCATCCCTACGTAAGAGATCAGAGCCCTCACAAAGGTTATCAGTGACAGGCTAAGCAGCTGACCCCCTAAATGACTGACTCCAAAGGTAAAATGTGTCTTGGCAGTGATGTGCCAGGGCCCCCACCTCGGCAGCCTCTCTGCCAACAAATTCAGGCAGAGAAGGGCTCTTCTTGGAAGCTGTGCCCACTTTTGTCTCCCTTCCTCTGCCTTTCTTTTCAGCTTGCCCCGTGCTCCTGAGGCCATCTTCCTCCCGTCCCCTGGGAACTCACTAGCCGTTTTCCTTTGTGTCTCCAACAGGTCACCTGAAGGGAGAGATCACCCAGCGGCATCTGCAGCAAGTAGCTCTAGGTGAGTACAGAGTGGAGCCTGCGGGAGGAAGGGGAAGGCAACCCCACCCTCAGCCAACACATAACCCACCCAGACCCTCAGAAAGGTGAGGGCAGTGTGGTCAGTGCAGCTTCCTGCGGACAGGAACCAGTTTCCCCCACCTATGTGCTTGCGCCCAGCTTCAGCACCAGGCACCCCACCCTCCCGGCTGCTGCCTCATCCTCCTGACCTTGTCCACCCCACACTCCAAACTAAATTCACCCCATGTCCCAGCCTCTCAGAGTCCTACTCTGAGCGTCCTAGAGCCACTGCTAACTAACCCCACAGTGAGGACTGGTGGCAAAAGCAGCCCCCATGCCCATCTCCATCCATCCTCACCGCCATTCAGAAGGAAAGTGCACTTTCCGTGTGAAGGCGATCCAATGACTTCCCAAGGTCACACGGCCTCTTGGTGTGAAACTCGAACTTGGGCCTGGTTCTCTGAGCCCACACTTGGTGCTTTTAGCCCCATGCTGCCTTTGCCCACAACAGTGGCACACGCACTTCCGCACATTGATAACGCAAACACTAAGCAAGCACCCTGACGTTCTAACTCGAAGGCCTCTGGCGCCTTTTAAGCAGCGACATCTGCAGAAAATGCTCCCTTCTGACCGGTGCCCCAAGGAAGTGCGCTGGGAGGAGCGTGGGGCCCCAGAGAGGCTGATGGGGCAGGCCCCTGGGCAGGGCCAGCTTGCTCCTCTGCAGCCTGGGACCAAGCACACATGCAGCTTTGGTCAAATATGCAACGCGTTTATTCCAAACGGAGAGCTTATCCAGGGTGGCCTGGCCCTGGAGTGGCCCGGACCTGACAAATCCAGCAGCCGGGATCCTAGAGGAGAGTAGCGGGCAGCCCAATGTCACGAGGATGACCCATGTGACCTAGGAACTGGATAATTAGGAAGGCTGGTTGTTTGGTTTCAGTAATAATAATGATCGTTTCAACAACTGCTGATTGCATCAGAAATACAGAGCAGCAAGGCCCGGACACACTGGCCAGAGCTTGGCCCCAGGACGGAGGGCAGGTCAGCCTGCCAGGCCTGCCTCCAGCATGTGCCTCGGTTGTTGCTGGTGAGCGGGGTTGGGTGGCTGTCGTTAGCGGCGCCGTGTGGAGGAGACCGTCTGGTGAAGGGAGGCCAGGCCCAGGGATGCCAGAGGGAGCGTGACAGAAGATGTGTGTTCCCCTTTCAGGAACTTGGGAGCCGTGGCTAAACACAGCTGGTGTTAAAAGTTAATTATATACAATTAAGTAAATTACATTGAAAAAAACACAAGGTAACAAATACTCAAAACCCACCCCTTCCTGGTTAATTCACCACATGTCATGTCTGCACTCAAGGACGTTGACCTGGAGGGGTCTGTCTCGTGAAGAGGGATTTGATGGCGGGGCTCCCCGTGTGTCTCCTCAGGCCACGTTCAGGACGTGGCCCAGACAGCTTGAGGTCAACATGGTGGGAGTGTTCACACCAAGAAATGACACATGTTATAAGCGGGGGCTCCTTTCCCCATGGAGCAAATAGTTACACATTTACCATCACACCACTGGCACAGACAAGTGTCCGTTGAGAGGCCAGCTTCTGCGTGCGTGTGTGTGTGTGTGTGTGTGTGTGTGTGCGTGTGCGCGCTCTCATGATGACTTCTACCCGCTTCCTGGCTGAAAGTCCGTGACAGCCCTCCTTCCTGGCCTGCCTCCCACGGAACCCTGTCCTTTATAAAGTCAGTGGGCAAGGAAACCAAGGGAGACAGAGTGGGGCAGGCGAGGCTGGGCCTAGCAGCCCCCATATGCAACAGCCAGGGTCCGAAGGGGGTCTCTGGGAGACACATCGATGGCCAGTTCTCAGAATGTCATGTACAAGCGAAAGTTACTGGTGGACTTAGTGCGGGGCCCACTCCCACCCACTGTTTCAGAAAACAATGTTCTTTTTGAATTAAGCAGCATTTGGGAACGATTCTACTTGAATTGGATTCAGCTAGCACCTTGAACTGCCTGTGTTTCCCCCACTTTGTGGTCCTGGCTACGGTGGCACAGTATTGTCATAATGCGGATGACACAATCAGCAGACACTCTTAGTTCTTCACCGTGAGCCAGGCACGACTCCACGCTCTTTGCCTGTGTTTCCTCCTGTGACGCTTCTAAAACATCCGCGAGCAGATATGCCTGTTGCCCTGGCTTTACCGTTAAAGCTCAAAGAGGTTACACGCATCTGCCTAATGTCGCTCAGCTAAGGATGCAAACACGACACGCGGCTCCGCATCCCGCACTCCCACCCCTGCACGGCGCCACCCCCACCCTTGCCAGGCGGGCATTGCGGGTCCACAGAGGTCAGAGGGCCGATGCCTGCCCTAGCCAGCGGGAGGAGCCACATGCATAGAGAAAACTCTACCCAATTTCAAGCAGTTCAACCATGACCTCCTCCATGACCTCCCCTGCCTCCCGGTCGCCACGTCGGCTTTGCCCCCAGCCCCACACACCTCTGCGAGAGCACCAGCCCTGGTTTGTAATTATCTGTTTCCATAGCTATTCTCCACACTAACGTGTGGGCTCCCGGAAAGTCGGATGAGTCTTTGTACCCCTAGCAGCCAGCACGGGCAATAAATAGGCCCAATCAGTGCCTCCCCAGATGGCTTCCAGACCCACACATCTTGCAAAAGTATAATGAGACATTGGAACATAAAATAAAATAAGTCCATTAAAGGCAGTGGAAGGAGTAAGTGCTTTTGGACCCCACAGCTGAGCAGATTATAACACACAGGCGATAAATTCCTCTCTCCCGTATCTAGCCGCGAGGCAGAGAGAGAAGCGCCCTGAGTGCCAGTTCCTTTTCTGACAACAGGAAGCACGCTCACTAATTTATCTGCAAAAATAGAATCTCTCCCTGGAACCGACACAGCCAGGATTTGTCGCGCAGACCCTCGTGTGAAGGACAGAGTGGCTTCGTGAGCGACGTCTCCTACTGCGTTTCTACAAAACGCACGAAATGCTGCTCAAGCACCATGCTTGCACCGACCCTCCCTGACAGCGCGAGCAGACACCGCAGCTCAGCTGAGGAAAGTGTGGGTGCGCGGCCGCGGTCCTGCGCCAGGCCCCTGCGCTCGGTGGCCCACGGAGTGGGATGGAACGGGAGGCCAGCCCCGAGCAGGCCGGCTCCTCCGTGTCTCTTCTGAGCGGTATCTGACCAGGGACTGGTTCTCGCTCAGCTGCCCTCAAGTGCCTGTGACTGAAGTGTAAGAGACACAGGCCCCGCTGGGCGGCTATGAAATGTCCCAGGCGAGAGGGACTGGCCCTCGGGCTTCGGGAAGGAACTCGCCTGAGGATGTGGCCTGGAGGTCACTGAGACCACGGCCTGGGCTGAGCTTAGAGAAGGGGCAGGATTCAGAGCCCAAGTGGAGTGTGCAGGGCCCAAGTTGAGGGATTGTTGGGGGGATTTATGGGGATGTATGTGTGGTATGTGTGGGGTGTGCGACATGAGCATGGTGTGCATGATGTGTGTGGCATGTGTGGCATGTGTAGTATGTGCATGGTACATGTGGTTATGTGTGTATGGTGTATGTGTGTGGTGTGTGGCATGTGTGTGGGATCTGTGGTTATGTGTGTATCCTGTATGTTGTATGTTTCTGTGTGTGGAAGGGGAGTTGGATGACTGTGGGGAGTGGTTTTGAAGCAGTCGTGGGGCAGGGGTGCTGAAAGGGTGAGTTGAGGGTTTCAGTGAGGACCTTGGACCTGAGCTTTTACCTTTCGACCAATTGAGCCACTGAGACCAGCAAGGAGGTCTGGGTCAGAGGCCATTTGGGAAGAGAGAGCCCCAGGCAGTCGCCGAGTTCGCAGCACTGGCCAATCCTGAGGAGTGACAAATCCGTCTTCCACGCCGAGCACGGCCCCAGCCTTCCCCTTCCCCTGCCCGGCTGTTCCCTGGGCTCACACACCCCCGGCCCAGCCAGGGAGGGCCTGGCCAGCTCTCAGTGAATCTGCTGCAGGCACACCGGTCTGAGGCTGCTCCGAGAGTCCCACACTGACCACACGCCCTGCCCGCCTGGCCTCGCCCTGGGGGCTGGGTGGTCAGCCAGTGATTTTGGTCTGTGGAAGAAGGAAGTGGGGGATCCTGCCCCTGAGAAGCTCAGCTCACTGGATGACACCACACCTGTCTCCACAGTTATCTCCTGCCCCAGCTTCTGTGAAAGCATGACCCGTGGGACATCCCGTCGCCTCTATCACAGGCATGTCACAGGAGAGAGCAACAATAATGATGGAGATGAATTAACGACAAGAAAAGCTCCACAAGCATGCTATTGGCAGGATCCAAATGGCATCAGAGGTTCCCCCACAAACACTAGCCCCCACCCACCCACCCACCCCAGGAGCAAAGCAGCCCCCAGGCCAGTCCCCTGTGGCTGCAGTGCCCCCCGGGAGGTGCTCCCTGACCCTGAAAACAGAGCAGCCACAGCTGTCCCTAGTGGGGCCTTGGGATCCTGGGGAGGCCCCGAAGCCCAGGGCTCCCTATTTTACTTCATTGTTCCAGCTGAGTTTTTCCAAACAGCTCATTTCACCCAAACAGAATTCCTGCAGTGCCCTCCAGTGGCAACCCTGCTGTCTCAGACAGAGGCCTCTGCAGTGGCCACTCTCTCCCACTTGATGTACAATTGTGTAAGATTGCGTCTGAAATGCTCTTTGGAATTCTGCACCTGATGTAACAAAGTTAAGAGAAAGCAAAAGGCCAGACTGTCGTCCATTTACTCACCAGGCTCCCTGAGCGCCTGCACGGCCCAGGCCGTGTGTGAGGCAGGCGTTCCCCATGGGCAGAGGAGCCGCTGGCTGTTGCAGAACTAGGGGAGCCCTGGCATCGCCCAGCGCGTGGCCGTCACAGTGGGCCCTGTGGGACCCAGGAGTGCGGGGGGGAGGGGGGGGGGAAGGTTGGCGGGGATAGACACTGTGCAAGTGGCCGGCCCCGGGAGTTTCACCCGCCCTGATTCCACCGAAGCTTTTAGCAGGTCTTCGTCCCTTCGGACGAAGGCATGGATAGGACTTTCCAAAGGCAGGCCGTCCTGGCTTCCCTTCCCAGAGCTGTGGGTTTCTTCTGGAATTTACCACCTTGTGTGGTAACTGTTAGTCTCTTCTGCGTCTCCCCAACACCGCGCACAGTGATTGGCACACAGTAGGTCCTCCGTAAATGTTTGTTGAATAGCACAGTGATATCTCAAGGGTTAAATTTTTGCGTTAATAATGTACCAGCTAAGGGGCTCCGGGCCCAGGTTCTCGCGTCTGTAAAATGGGGTGGTTGGGCCAAATGACAGTGTGTGCCCAGCGCAGTCTCTGAGCCTTAGCTGGCACCTGCTGATGGCTTGTAGAGTGAACAAAGGAATCTAACTCTCCCCAGGCCTCGGGGCACGCAATTGACCTCCTTGTGCACGCAGGCTTCCTTAGGACATGCGGGAACATTCGCACTTAGTGTAAGGTGACCAGATTTAAAGCGGTACACCATTGACCGGGCAGGTTCTTTCTTTTTCTTTTTTCTTTTCTTTTTTTATTATTACTTAAAATATTACCAAGAGTAATCGGGACTTTTTTAAAACGCCGCGGGATGCGGGACAAATTGTTAAAAATCGGGACTGTCCTGCCAAAAGCGGGACATCTGGTCAAGTCTTAGTGAAGAGACATGGAGGGCTTGGTGGGTTAGCGGTGCTTTATCTTCTCAGAAATGAACTGTCAAAATGCAGAATGTAAAGAAAGCAGCTGCCCCGAGGCTGAGAGGGCCTGTCAGTTGGTCCACAAGGACTCGGCTGGCTCAGAATGGCCAGTGATGAAGTCTCACCCCTGAGTCTCTTCTAACCCCTGGCTCCTATGAACATAGGACGAGCTCCGGTGACACAAGGTCCCTGTCCAAGTCTCCAGGCTCAAGGCGGAGGCTGGGAGTGAGAAGGGTCCCCACCCAGCTCCTGCCCAGCTCCCATCACCCAGGCCCCGGGCTCCGAGTAGTCCCAGACTCCCCTCCAGCCAACCTGGAGATCGGAAGGGCCGTGGGCCAGCCATGAGCAGCAGCTGTGCTTTAGTCAAAAGAGCCCTCACCTGGGACTCAGGAGACCCTGCTGGAGTCGTACCTGTACCATGTGCTAGTCCTGTGGCCTTGCTCCATTAATCATCCTGAATTTCCGCTTCCTTCTCCACGCGAGAACATCTGCTCACCGGGCTGGCATGAGTGTCGAGCACGGTGTCCGTGTGATGGAGCAGAACTGTCATGGTCTCGGACTCTGAGAGCCGGAACCAGATGAAGCAGACATCCAGGCAGCCGGCACAGCCCGGGCCACAGAGCCCACCACTGCTCCGGGCCACCAGCATCAGCCCCACAGTCCCCGCATCCGATCGCAGGCACTAGTCATCCCTCTTCTGTCCACAAGCGCAGCCTAGCCCAGGACTCAGCCCCTGAGGATCCTGCCACCAGTTGCCGAGCCATTTTTCACCTCCCTGAAGTGCGGAAACCACGCCCGCTACTTTGAATGAACGAGGCATTTGACCAATGTCCCAGTGGGCCAGGGCTGCCAGAGCAAATCATCACAGACCAGGTGGCTGGTACAGAGACTTATTTCTCACCGTGCCAGAGTCTGGGAGCCTGAGGTTGGGTGCCAGCCCCGGGTTCTGGTGAGAGCTCTCTCCTAGCTGGCAGACTGCTGGCTTCTCGTTGTATCTTCACGTACAAAGAGGATGAGCGAGCTCTCTCGACTCTTCTTCTTTTTTGTTTTTTATACATTTTATTGATTTTTTACAGAGAGGAAGGGAGCAGGATAGAGAATTAGAAACATTGATGAGAAAGAAACATCATTCAGCTGCCTCCTGCACATGCCCTACTGGGGATGTGCCTGCAACCAAGGTACATGCCCTTGACCAGAATCGAACCTGGGACCCTTCAGTCCGCAGGCCCACGCTCTATCCACTGAGCCACACCAGTTAGGGTTCTCACCTCTTCTTATAATGGCACTGGTCCCATTCATGAGAGTTCCGCCCTCATGACCTAAGTTACCTCCTGAAGGCCCATCTCCCAATACCATCACACTGGAGATTAAATTTTAATATATGAATTTTTTGGGGGGAGACACAAAATCTCAGTTTATATCAAATAGAAAACAAAACTCTAATAGAATTTAGTCTTGTAGAATCTAGTCTAGTAGACTAGAATTTATTATGGCTGCATGCTCTCTCCCTTACACATGGTAAAAATCACTGCTTGCGCTTGGCAAATCTCAGCCCAGGGAAGGTCTCTGTGTTTCCAAGGTCTGAGTCTGTTGTGTGTGTGATGAGCTTCCATTTCTTTGAAGAAGGTGATGAATTTGGAGTGACCTCCCAACATGAAAACAGGGCCATCTGTGCTTGGACATAAGCAATAGGTGTTGTGTTCCAAACAACCAACAGGAAGCTTGGAGTCGTGTTTTGGAAATACTGGTGTCCATTCGGGAAACCACAAGGGAGCTGTTGTAAGGGGCCAAGGGCCCGTGCAAGAGAGACATGTAGTCTGTAAGGGCAGAGCTGTGAGCAGGTGGCACCCAGGGCGCAAAGCAGTGAAGTTCCCATTCAGGGGAACCAGGAAAGGAGAAGCAGGAAAAAGTGAACATAGTTAAAGTCTATGAACAACCATTTGGGGTTGGTTCTGTCAATATCTGGCAAAACCGAAGCTGTGCAAACCCCCACCCCTGCCATGTCATGCCCCCAGAGAGGTGTCATGTGCATACCCCAAGTGCTCAGCACAGCATTGTCCTCAAAATAGCAAACAGTCAAACAAACAAAACCGGGTGAGGAGCCCAAGGTCCCCAGGATCGGGTGGAGAGATGAGCTGTCACTCTGATAGAGTCACGCCACGGAACACTGTAAAGAGTTCAACATGAATAAACTAGATCTGCATGGAACGCTGGGAATAAGTCTCAAAAACACAATGGTGACTGAAAGAAAGAAAGTTGCTGAAGACTATATACAGAATAATACCATTTATGTCAGTCCCCACATTTTCAATACAGCTTATTAGGGAGAGGAAATGGGAGTTTTGTACATTTTGCTGTGAAAGACAACATAAATGCAGAAAGATACACAAAACAAATATGTACAGGGGTCCAGGCCAACAA
The DNA here is from genome assembly GCA_004026665.1 of Murina feae. NCBI lineage: Eukaryota > Metazoa > Chordata > Mammalia > Chiroptera > Vespertilionidae > Murina > Murina feae. The sequence goes on from PVJC01001724.1 coordinate 25,447, forward strand.
ATATTTACAAAGAGGACACTATGCTACCTCCTCTCAGGTCAAGAGCTAGCCATGTCATGTTTAAGGGGCATCTATCTATCTATATATATATATATATATAAAAGGCTAATATGCTAAGTGTCCAACCTACTGACCAGTCACTATGATGTGCACTGACCACCAGGGGCCAGACACTCAGCGCAGGAGCTGCTGAGCTGCAGTGAGGTGGCAGCAGCGGTTCTCGGGTGATGCACTCCGGAACCAGAGAGGAGGGAGCCTGATTCCTCACGGGACCACGTGATCCCACCTTTGGCCGTGGGTTATGTCGTTGCTGGGGCACTGTCGGCCCCAAGTATGGTTTACCGCACACTCGCATTTGCGTTCCACACCCTGTACAACAGCATCTTTGCAGAGTGCCCTCTCGCACTCTGTGGGACCCCTCGGGGGATGTCGGAGAGCCGGTTTCAGCCCGATCTCCACAGGCCAAGCCCAAGGACCCCATCTGCCGGAGGGACCCCACTCACTCCGCAGAGGCTCCCAAGCCACAGAGCCACCCCAGGTGCGGCAGGTGGGGGAGGGGCCGAGGGAGGTTGGCCCCAGGGCGTGTCTAGGTCCAGCCCGTCTAGCCCGATTCCTTCTAATTAATTTCCTTGCAATGTGCACAGGTCAATAGTCCAAGTATAAAGTGAGAATCTGAGAGCAGGTGGGCTGTTTCAGGGGCAGAGGAGAGTGACCGGGGAGGCTCCTGCCAGCTGTGCAACGCTCAGGTTCAAAATCAAAACCTGAAGCAACTGTGGCAACGAGATTATTCAAAACCTGGAGGTGGCGCCTGCGTGTTATTTACATAATTTTCCGGACGTTTTTCTCTTTTAAATGGTTTGTAATAATTCCCGGAACTCTACAAAGGATTGGATTCCGAGAGTTCAGAGATCAAATTCAATGACCGTCTCGGCGGAACTGTTGTGATAATAGAGGCAGTAAAAAGCGAATCCCAATTTGATTCTGATTAATCTTCCGTTTCCTCACTACCATTTACGTGAGGATCACTTTGCTTAAAGAAGAAAACAAATTCACACCTCGTTTCTCCTCCAGGAGCACTGCCCCTGCTAGGCCCTCGGCAGCCGGAGCCTGCACGTCCGCCGCACTGGGATGTGCTCAGAAGGCCGCCTGTCCCTGTCTCTTTCATCCTCGCAGTCGGGAGAGCGCTTCCTCTGTCCCTGGGTGGAATTTGGGCTGCCCAGACTCATTGGCAACAATAGAAAAACATCAGTCATCTTACGTTATAACGATCGTCTCAATAATTTAAATTTCATTCGAAGATAAGACTTCTCTTCCTTCCCCAACTAAGTAAGGCAACCTGCCAGGGAGGTGGGATACAAGGTCGGCTCCTGCCTCCCTAACTCGTGTCCTCCCAGTCTGCTAAGCTCAGTGTCCCGGGAGCCGGGGAAGAGGGGAGAACGGGCAGCTGCCTGGAGCAGCTGGAGCATGGCTCTGTGCTTTCTGGACCTGGCAGAGGCTAAGGCTGGTTCTTCCTCATTTGGGGCACCTCTCTGGGTCCCTGGGGGGGGGGGGGGTCCCTCACCTGAAGAAACCACCTAATTCAAACAGATGTTCACCCACTTTGAACCTGTATGGGTGAGGGTCCAAACAGGAAGCAGATGGCAGCACTCAGGTGTTGTGAAGGAAGTTGAATAAAGGTTTAACGACAAAGCTGAGAGCAGAGTGTAGGGAGACCGCTGCACCCCAGAGGCAGTAACAGCAGCAAGGCAGTGAGCGGAGCAGTGAGTGGGTGCCGGGACTTGATGAGGGAAAGGGCTGTGCAGGGCATCTCTAGCCATCTGAGAGCCATGACCTTCAAGCAGTGCGTCCCACTCAGGGCACCTGCAGAGATGTTGGCAGGGGGAGGGGGGCGGGGGGAGCTATTTCAGCCTCTTTCTCCTCCCACCCTTTAGTCACTGCAGCCACTTGTTCATGTTCCCCATTGGCTGAACCCAGCCAGAATGTGGGGGGGTGAAGGGGGGGAGTGGGGTTCAGGAAGGCCAGTGTTCTACCAGCCAGCCTCGTAGTTGCTGGAGAGTAGAAGAGGGCCGAGGGTGGATTGGAGAAGCAAATGGAATGGGTCCAACGCACAGCCCCAGCACCTGTGGTCCACTGCCAGGCCCCTTCCTGCTTAGGTCCCGCTTCCCCTCTAGGGGGCCCTGGTAAGCGGGAGCTGAGTGTTCAGTGAAATGCTGGAGAGTGGGATGGGCTGCAGCCGCTCACACCGGCTCCGGAGGGCTTCCATGCACAGCTCTTCCAGCTCCAAGTCAGGAGCGTCATGCTGGCAGCTTAGCATGGGCCGCCATGGGAGTGTGTCCACCTCAAAAGTTGGCAGCACTGCAAGTCAGGGTGTGGGTCTGTTTGTTTATTTGCTTGTTTTCTAAAAGCTGGTGGTTAAACATGCACCGGCCCAGGGAGGCGACCCCACCCCGACTCTCCTGTGCTGTAGCCCAGGTCGGGTCACAGGGACACAGAGGCAGCCCTTCGCTCTTGCTCCTGGCACATCATCAGCCCGCACCCTACTCTCTGGAGCAGCAATTTCCAACCACTTTTATCTCCCGGCACACATAAACTAATTATTACAATTTCGCAGCACGCCAAAAAATGTATTTTTTTTGCTGATCTGACAAAAAAGAGGTATAATTTTTGATTCACTCACATCGGTTGGCTATTGTGTTGGAGGGTGTCATTTTTGTAACTTAACAATCTAAGGGGAAAGAGATCAGTCAGGTGTTGCATGTTTTAAAAATTCTTGCTGCACATGGTTGAAAATCTCTGCTCTAGAGTTCCTGAGTGGGAATCAGATATCAGCCTACATTGCACGTGTGCACATGTGCACACACACACATGCTCTACACACATGCTCTCTACACACATACACATCCTCTACACACACACACATGCTCTACATACATACACATGCTCTACACACACGCTCTCTACACACACATGCTCTCTACACACACACTCTACACACACTCACACTCCCGAGGACGCTGATCGAGCTTTCTGGGTGGTCTCCTTCGAGCCCTGTGACTACTTTTGAGGGAGGAGCAGGACTGCCACACACATGGCCCCAGTGGAGAAGATACGTGGGCTTCGGGCAGGCGCTCGCTCTCTTTAAAGAAATTCTCTTCAAAAACTTCTCTCGGCCCTTCCCAGCGTTGACAAGGGTATTTTGCTTGGCTACGGCCTCTTGCCGTCTTACTTGGAAGATGTGCGACCCCACTGTGCGCTGTCTCAGAACTTTGGACCGTGTGTGACGCGTTTTTGCCAAATGAACGTGTTGACAGAACAAATCGCCTAATTAGCAATACGATTTCCAAACGTGGGAGGAGACCGTTTTATCAAGGACCCTCACCCCAACTGCTAAAAGCCCTGGCATGTCTCTCGTAAGCCAGTCAAGACGACCACCCAGCCCCACCAACCATCACCGTCAGAGGCACGCATGGGAGGCAGGGCCGCTCACTCCCACAGGCACCACGGAGACTGTTCCCGAGAGGCTGTGTGTCCCGAGAACACCACCCACTGGCTGCGTCCCGTGTGACAACGACGTGACTGCGTTTGGGGGTGCCAGGGTTCCTGCTCACCTCTCTCTGAAAAGCCACAGAGACAGGGCCCTGTGGTCACCACTGGTCAGCGAGGCTGAAGTAACAGAGGGTAGAATTTCGAGGGACTCAGGCTCAGTTCAGACGTGAGCCTGCCTCCGTGTGTGTGTGTGTGTGTGTGTGTGTGTGTGTGTGTGGTGGGGAGGCCATGGTGGACTGGAAAGCAGGTGGGAGTGGCCTCAGCACAGACTGGCCCTCTGGGGGCCAGAAGCCTCGGAGAGTGTCCCCAAGAGAAATGCTGACGAGACGCCAAAAGATGGGTCTGGGGTTCAAGCAAAAAGAGGCAGGAGAGAGTGAGAGCTTTGGAAGAAACCTAAGTGAGGCTGCAGCACGACCAGAAGTGGCTTTCCTGGGGCAGCCATGCACCTGGGGCCTCCCTCCCAAGGTCACTGCCCGAGTACACGCCAGCCTCTGTGTGGTCCGCAGCCTCCACAGGGACAGATGGGGAGGGGGAGGAGCAAATGCTAGAGAGAGGCCGCCTCCTGGGGCCATGACCTTGGGCAGAGCGGCCCAGAGCCGAAGCAGGCGGGTTATTCAGGCAGGGAGAGGCGGTAGCGGGCTGCTGTAGGGGAGCTGGGCCTGTGTTTTGCTCTGAGCCGGCACACCTCATGATTCTGATGATACAAAAGCAAGAGGGTCCCCTCTCGGAGGGCGCGCCTGTGTTTGTGGCAGTGAGTGTGCCAGGGCAGCGATCAGCCATAGCCAGTGTCTGCAGGGCATCCATCACCCCGCGAGTCCCGTGTCCCGCAGAATCAGCACCAGGACGGATGGCGGCACTGAGCGCCCGTTAGCATGCAATCACTTCAGCTGACAATGACTTTGAGCCATTAACCAGGAAATGGGCTGATTGGGAAGCCAGACTCTTTGCCTCTGAGCCACTGCCCATTGTGGTAATTGAGCCACTGATACCAGTCATCTCAGCAAGAACAGACACTTGGACTTCTCGGACAAGGTGGGCCGAGTGACCCACAGTCTGTGAGACGGCCGAGCCCGGGAGGCCCAGAGAGGATGCCCAGCGCGCGAATCACTCGGCCGAGAGCGGGGGTGACCCGCTGATGCCACCCTGGCTCCCAGATCCCGTCTGCCATAGGAGAGCCATTTACTCCCGCCTGCTCCCCCGCGCGGCACTGGCCAAGCGAGGGCCATTTTGGGCCTGTGGCCTTTGCTCTGTGGAAACCCACAGGCCCCTCCCCTCTGGCGTCGGGTTGAAAGGTCAGTGTTGCCTCCCTTGGGGACACCTCGCATGTAGGCCTGGGGGGAGCCGCCTGCCTCTGGGCATCGGGGGCTGAGCCTGGGCGGCGGGCTCCAGCAGGCACGCTGCAAAATGCCAGGGGGCCAGGGCGCAGTGTGGCTTCGTTGGTAAAGGGCAGCCTTCGCTTGGGAAGCAACTGAGGCTTTGTCTCAGCCCCGGCCCCGGATCTGAAAGGCATTCACCGGAAAGAGCATCACTTTCAAATATCAAGGACAAGTCAATACCGACTTCAGTGATCTGCCCGGGCTTCCTTCATTATCGGAATCACTTACAGAGGAAAACGCAGCGGCTTTGAAGTCAGACAGAGCCGGGTCCTGAGCTCAGCTCTGCTCAGCAGTGGTGTGATCCTGGGCAGGCTCCTCCCCTGCCAGGACTCAGCTTCCCCTTCTGCCGCGGGGCCGTGAGGATTAGATAAGACACGTGACAGCCCCAGCCCCATGGAGCAGCCACACAGTGGGCATCCGCGTTCAGGTTTACCCACCACCTGCCAGGGCCGCGGGCAGGCAGCCCCAGCACACAGACAGGCGCCTTTCCTGCTGCCAACCCTGGGCCCCTGGTCTCCCCGGGGGCTCCCAAAGGCCTGGCTGGTGAGCAGGGGCAGCTCCGACGCCACCCCGCCTAGGCCTTGGCATTCCGGAACTCGCCAGGGAAAGAATATAGAACGAGATTAACTCACCGTTGTTGCTTCACATTTACTAATTCATTTTTTGTTGCTTAAACTTCATCAGTTTGTTTTTCCTTCCAGAGTAGTGTAATCTGATCATTAACTCCTGTGCTGTTTGTCGGGATTTTTAAGATTCTGGAGTCTCTCACATGACCATTTATTTTAGATTTTTGTTGACTCAATAAGAGCACATGTTATTATCTTTGTAGGAGATTTCTACTGACGGCACTAAATCAGCCTTATTGACGATACCATTCCCTCTCTGTATATAATTATTGATTGCCTAATTTAAATTATGTGACAAAGACCCAATGGTAATGTGCCCATCAATTCTTCCTTGCTTGTCCTGGGTTGTGCTTATTTAGCTGCTGTAGTGTTTACCAAATAAATGCTTCTGGCTATAGATGCTCTGATTTTAAAAAAAGGAAAAAGAATTTACCAGGGGACCAACCAGCAGATCCCAACTCAGTAGGTCGGGAGTGGGCCCAGCTGTCTTGCTGCTGCAAGCTTTTCCAGTGCTTCTCATGTGCACCCAAGGGAGAGCCTGAGCCACAGAAATGCAATTCTGCACATTTAAGAAGCTAAATAACTGCACACGAGTTTGGGGGGGGGGGGTATGTGGGTGTGTAAGTATGTGTGTGAGTGCGTGTGTGTGAGCGTGAGTGCATGTGAGTATGTGTGTGAGTGCGAGTGCATGTCTGTGTGAGTGTGTGAGTGCTTGTGTGTGTATGTGTGTGTGAGTATGTGAGAGGGTGTAAGTGCTTGTGTGTATGTGTGTGTATGAGTCTGTGCGTGAGTGCTTGTATGTGTGAGCATGTGTGTGAATGTGTGTGTGTGTGAATGAGTGAGTGTGTGTGAGTGTGTGTGTGAGTGCTTGTGTGTGGAGTGTGAGTGTGTGCTTGTGTGAGAGAGAGTCTGTGTGAGTGTGTGTATAGAGGAGTTCGAGTGCGATCATGACAGGGGGAAGGGGCACAGGAGCCTGGCCTTCCCAGCGAGGGCCCCTGTCCTCCTTGTGCTGCTAGTTCCCGACGACCTGACACTTCAGAGCAGGGACCGCGTGTGCCCTGTTGGAAGTCTCCGTCACTGTGTGATGGCTCGGGCCTCCTCCGTGTGCGGCATTCAGATCCACGGCCTCTGGCGTGAAACCCTCCCTCCTCGCTTTTGTGTTGCTTTGCTTCGGAGCCGGCTGCCCTACAGATTCGCAGTGTGACCCACAGGCCGCTCGGGGCTGTGGCCTCTGTGCCCTGTCCCAGCCGGACCCTGTGCCTGGAAGCAGGGCTCCCTGGCCACAGTCCCAAAGGGCTGGAGACACACAAAGCCGAGTGCCCTTGCTGCCTCCCCCTCCTTTGCTCAGCGCTTTTGTTCGCTTCCTTTGAGCTCCCAGCCCCTATTTGTCTGCAGAAAGGACAGTGAGCCAAGCTCAGAAGGCAGCAGGCGCAGCCAGGGGCTGTCTCCTGGTGGGTTACAAAGCATTTCACTAAGCAAACATCACCTTTGGCAAGAGGCCCCTTTCATTGTCATGACAACACGGATAGCTTGCGTCCTGGGGGTATGCAGTGCCCTCCTTCTGGCTGCCCAGGGTCCCATGCCCCAGCTCTCTCTCCCAGATCCTTTCAACGGCCCTCGGCATCCTGGCGCCACCTCACATTAACGATTCTTCATTTTGGAGCAGCTTTGTCTTGCTCAGCAAAGAAACGGCTTGGCTTAGATATCAAAGGACTAGATCAAGCTATTCCTCTACTCAAAACCCTCCAGCCTCCGGCCCCTCTCAGAGCCCACGTCCTTCCCATGACCTACAAGGTGCTTTGTGACTGGGCCTCCTCACTGGCCTCCGCTCCCGCCACCCTCCCTCTCCCTGTGTGTGCACGCGCAGTGTGTGAGGTGGCAGAGAACAGGGAACGGGAAGAGGGGCTTTAGGGATCCCTCTGGAGCCCCCAAACCATGCCAGGTAGGAGGGCACAATCCAGACATGCTGGCCTTCCCACCGGTCCCCAAATGCACCAGCAGACACACCTCAGGCTCCCTGCACTCGCGCCTGTCTCCCTCCTCTGAATTCTGCACGCCCTTCTCTCTCTTCATGCAGGTCCCTGCTCAGATGCCCCTCCTCAGAGAGGCCCCCCGACCTCCCCCCTCACGTGGCTGCCCTCCAGCCCGTGTCCAGCTTTCTCTCTCCCCGCGGCAGCTCTCGGCCCCTGGCGTTCTACGGAGACTCGGTTTCTGATGGTCTAACGTCTGCCTTCCCAGGAGGTGGCCCTGGCACAGGAGCAGGCCTGTGTCCACGGGCATCAACATTTGTGACGGGAGTGGAGTGACTAGTCCTGGAGTCAGGGCCTGGCTCTGCATGTGGCAGCTTTATGGCATTGAGCAAGCCACCCGTCACCCTGAGCCTCGGTCTCCTTGTCTGCAAAATGGAGGGGATGAGTCCTGCCCGCTGGAGTGACAAGAATGAGTGAGGTGGCACAGTGAGTGGGGCCGAGGCATGCCTGCCCCATACAGGGTGGCTGACATGTCTCTTTTCTCGTTCAGCGGCGTTCCGGATGCTCTCCTTGCCCTGGGCTTCCAGGGCACCCGTAACTCCCATCTGCCCGGGAGACCTGCCCGGTGCCCCAGGAGAAGACAGACACATGGGGGAAGCGGGAGCCCCACTCCTGCCCAGGGCCCTGAGCACACGCCGGGCAGCCTGTCCAGCTCAGCCTCCCCGCCCTCTGCTTTTCACGACTACAGACTGCCTGGGGGCGGGGGAGAAGGGGGCTGGCTGAGATGTCCCTGTGCAGCCGGGAGCCCTGCCTCCAGCGGCCCGTCAGACCATGTGGCTGCAGGACGCCCAGCCAGTCACCCCAGAGCAGGGCCTTCATGAACTGCTCAGGGGTTCCCTGGTGTGGGGCCCACGAGGAGGAAGGAGACCCACAGCTTTTCTTCTTAAGAGGCTGGATGGCACACGTGCCTATTTCAGACGCTGTTCAGAGAGGAGTGTTCCTTCCATGTCCCGCCCTGCCATTGCCCGTCTGTCGGTGAGAAACTTCCTCCAGTTTCTCGCGTCTGACCTTCCTCAGAGCACGAGGGCTGAGAACCCAGGAGGTGCGAGCGCACCCTGCCGGTGGAGCGTGAGCAACGCGCTGGGGACACAGAGCAGAAGGGCCCGCCCCGGCCTTGGCGGGGCTCAGGTGCCTGTGCTGGGGGCCAGGGCCGCGTGGCTGGGGAGTCTGGCTCCTCAGGGCCCATCAGGTACACCACACGGGCGACAGCGGAGTCCGCAGCTCTGGAGTCTGCGGCACCTGCATCTCCTGTGTTTCCGTGAAGAGTCAGACGCTGCTCGGTCACTTCACAAGCGATCGTCGCCACGACGCAAGAGAAAGAAAGTGACCGGCGCCTGGAAGGTAAAGCACAGCTCCTAGTCCACTCAGCACATTCATCAGTGAGTCGGATGAGGACAGGAACAGCAGCCAAAGGGGAAGATAAGTCCCTTTCAGCAGGCTAACCCCCCAATAAATGGTGTTGCCTTCATGATCAAAAGGACAATCACACTGAAATAGGGCACTTTGACAACCACTCATAAAAATAGGAAAATGGCCCTGACCGGTGTGGCTCAGTGGATAGAGCGTCGGCCTACAGACTCAAGGGTCCCAGGTTTGATTCCGGTCAAGGGCATGTACCTTGGTTGCGGGCACGTCCCCAGTGGGGGGTATGTGGGAGGAGGCTGATCGATGTTTCTCTCATCGATGTTTCTAACTCTCTGTCCCTCTCCCTTTCTCTCTGTAAAAAAAATCAATAAAATATATATAGTTTTTAAATTTTTTTAAATATGAAAATGTTTAGCCCTCGCCGATTTGACTCCGTAGATAGAGCATCAGCCTGAGGACCAAATGCATGGTCTGATTCTGGTCAAGAACGTGTACCTCAATTTGTCTCACATCGATGTTTCTATCTTTCTCTCTCCCTTCCACTCTCCCTAAAAATCCATGGAAAAGTATCTTCGGGTGAGGATAAATAAAATAAAAATATGGAAGTGTTTAAACTGAACTCAAGCTGACCAATGACCAATGCCAACGCGACAGGGCTGTGACAGCAACCAAACCGATGGGATACAGTCCCGGGACACTGCCTGGAATAAACACCCAGCCCTTTGGAACCAGCCCTGTCCCTTATCAGCTGTGTGACCTTGGGTTATTCACGGCCCTCACTGAGCCTCCGAAGCTAACTGAAGTGAGATGGCAACGCCTTCCCTGCTCGGTTTTTTGAGAATCACTAAGAAGGTGTGGTGAGCACGTGGCAGAAGCTGGCATGGAGAAGGCACTCAGTCGGTCGTCATCGTTGGTATTCGCCTGCTATGGAAATAAAGGGCGTAAAGCCGGCACAGCCAGGAGAGCCCTGCCCCTTGCAGACCTCGCTGGAGTCTTCTGTCCAGACCCAGGCTCTAGACTTAAGATGGGTTAGAAAGCAACCGTCAGTGAGTCCTCGATGAGGGAAGAGTCGGCCTGAGAATAAAGCTCCAAACACACATGGTATTTTTGTAGTTGTTGTTGTTGTTAAGATATTTAAAGAACCAGCAAATTAGAAGGAGGACATGCTATGCTCTTGCAAAGATCTAAAGTAAAGGTGAAAGAAGTTAGTGTGATAGCTCTCAGCTCAAGTAAGAGGAAACTGAGCTGACCAGTCAGCATGGCTCAGTGGTTGAGCATCGACCTATGAATCAGGAGGTCGAAGTTCGATGCCCGATCAGGGCACATTCCCAGGTTGCGGGCTTGATCCCCGATGGGGAACACAGCCCTCCCTGCGGCCTGGCCATGCCCCTGTCATGGGCAGGGCATCTGAGAGTGGGTCTCAGCTCTGGGTGCACTGCCTGGGTTATTCAGGCTTGGGAACCACTGCTTTAGGGGGAAGTCAAAACCAGGAGGCTAGAGAACGGGGCCCCTCGCGGGCACAGGAAAGATGTGGATGGGTTTCGTGGTGTCTTCCTGGTTTGCACTGGGCTCTGTATCCGAGGGTGGGCGATGCTATTTTGCATCCTCCCTGGAGATTCCAGAGGAAATGCGTGAGCCTAACAGCAAAAGGACTAGTGGGACGTAAGGAAGAATCCTCCTCCCCTGACAGATGTTGGGCAGTGGAAGGACGACTGCCTGAGCAGACTCACGGGAGCCTCCGAGGGCCTCCATTGGAGCAGAGGTCACAAGCCAGGGGAGGGGCCGGCCAGGTCCCATCCTAAGGCCCCTGAGGAGCTCCCAGGGTCCCCTTTCATCTTGGGGTGCAGCCTAACCCTTTGACTTCCTTCCTCGTTGAGGTAAACATGAACATTAATCTCCCTTCTCCAGGTATCTCCGAGAACACGCCTGTGCCCACGGTGCCAGACCTGCACGAAGAGAAGCTGCGGTCACAGCTGGAGGAAGAAAAGATAAGGTGCCCTCTCTTTCTCCTTGCCCACCCTGCCCCAGCTCAGAGCCTCCACGGAGGCCAGGGGCTGCCCTGGGCCGGCAGAGAGGCCTTGCCCGCCCAGGCCCGGAGCTTCTCTAGGAAGTGGGTCAACTGCTGGGTCCTGAAACAGCTAGAGAGGTGCTGCCTCTGAGCGGGCAGATGTGGTGTGTGAGCCCCAGCTGGTGAGGAGGCATGAGGAGCAAGAAGAGTATCAGGAAGGGAGAGCTGAAGGCTGTTGGCACCTCCTCCCCCCAATCCCAGGCTGAGGCTGCAGCTGAGGCTGAGGCTGCAGGAGCAGCCAGTCCTGTCTACTGCTGCCATCTAGTGGAGCAAAGAGATATGACCACGGGGGTCCTCCACCAGCAGCTTGGCCCACTCGCCTCCTCTGTCTCCCGATCTGTAAGGTGTCCTGAGAACATCAGACCTTCCTGCGGCCATTGAGGGTCCCCAGGTGGTTCCAGTCACACAGCGAGCACCCTCAAGCATACACATAACGTGGCCATTACCGACACTGCACGTCACGGCTTCTTACTAAGACTCCAGCCAAGCTCCTTAGCTCATCCATTCCTTTGTGTCCCACAAGTGTTTGCGGTCTCCTCCATGCCGTGGAGGGATTTGGGGGAGACCAAACAAGCCACCTCCTTGCCTCCCCCCCAAAGTGTCATCGTGACACAGGCCACCCCCGGACTGGTTAGGCATGCACCCTGAGCACACCCCACCACCCCACCCTCCTGAGACGTGAGAACAACATCCCACGCAAGCCAATAGGCAGCTCACTCGCATCCTCCTTCCCAAAGCTCGCACTGCGCTGCCCTCCAGACAGTGGCCCTCCAGGCCCTGGGTTCACTCCCCTGTTGTCCTCTTTCTCCCGCGCTCTGTGTGTTTTTCTAGTTCCTTTCCATCCACCCTCTGCGTCTACGCTGCCTCTGTCTTGTCCCCTTGGTCCACACTCGCAACCACGGGCCCTCTCAGAAGTCAGGGTGCCTCTGCAGAGGAATCCTTACCTACTGCCTGTTGGACAACCCCTGACGCTGTGGCCTGCCCAGTACCCCCAGGTGCTGCCACTTTGGGCCCTCAGCTGGAAGGTGAGCCAGCGGAATGGGAGGCCATGAAGACTGGTCCTAGAACAGAGGGCTGGTCCCCATCCTGGCTGCTCTTTCTATTAGCTCTGCGCCACAGAGCGAGTTACTTAGCCTCTCCAGCCCGAGGTTCCAGTCTGCCAGGTGGAGAGGAACTGTGTGCGTCCATAGGGCTGTGCAGAGGGTTCAATGAGTGTGTACAAGTCCAGGGCCTGCAGCAATGCCTGCCCCTCCATAGGTGCTCAGTAATGGCAGTTACCACTCCCGGAGACGGGCCCTTCCTCTCACACACAGGCCCACGGGCGCACAGGACAGGAACGCCAGGCTCTGCTTCCCTGTGGTGGGTGGGAACCCGGGCACCACGCTCCGGCCTCAGCAGGCAGCGTGAGGGTCCCAGTCCTATTCCCAGCGCAGCACTGCCAGGCCTCAGAGGGCACAGGTCCTCAGCCGACAGCCCGTCCACAGCCCTCCCTCCTTCCAGAGACTCTCACGGCTCCTGCCTGATGCCCCCGCAGGTACAAAACCATGTTCACGCGCCTGAAGGCCCTGAAGGTGGAGATCGAGCACCTGCAGCTGCTCATGGACAGAGCCAAGGTGAAGCTGCAGAAGGAGTTTGAGGCCTGGTGGGCAGCGGAGGCCAGCAGCCTGCAGGTATGGCGGGCCACATGGCCCTGCTGGGGCTGGGAAAGGGCGGGCATAGCCCCCTGGGGCTGCCAGGGGGAGAGGAGTGGGGTCTCAGCACACAGGCCGCATGCTCTCAGCCCCGGCGGCGTGGAGCAAGCACTTATTTTGATAACAGGGAACTCAAGTGACCTGGGCTCATGGTTTCCTTGCTCGGTGTCTGTCACAGGAAAAGGTGGGGGATGGAGGGTGCTCGCCCCAAACCGGTGGATCAAAACGGGCCACGCCACCATTGCGTTGTACGATCTTCTCCTGTGATAACACAGCGACAACACTGACTGCGCCTTCTTATTATAGTGATATGTATTATACAGATGTTAGAAAATACAGAAAAACAGAAAGGAGTGAAAATTCCCACAGATAATCCCACCACTTAAGGAAACCAATATTATCATGCTGGATCCCACTATTCCATCACACGCCTGAGCATGTAGAGTCATGTTTGTATAAAACTAGAATCCTGTCGGTCTCCGGTGGCGCAAAGGCATTTTTACCTAATCACGGAGCATCGCTGCTCTTCCATGTTGCGCTCTCTTCGCCAGCGTGCTACGGGCCAGCACCATGCCATCACATGGGTTTGTTTGGTTTTTTTTAAATCTCTTTAATCCACTGCTTAATGTTTAGGTTACTTTTAGCATTTCACTGGAAGCACATTTGTAGATAAACTTTTGTATATTTGCTGAACAAATTCTTAAAAGTTCCCCCATCATATAGTGAAGCTAAAATAATCTGGGGGATGTTAGCTCAGCCCCAGTCCCGGTTGCCCTCGGGCTCCCTGGCAGGGAGTGCAGAGAGTGATGACCTGCATGTGGTTGCGTCACCTGCGCAGCTGGCAGACCCACAGAGACCATCTGACAGACAGCAAAACTATCTATATAAAAGGCTAACATGTAAACAGACCAAACGGCAGAACAACCGAACAACCAAACAACCAGTCGCCATGACATGCCCTGACTACCAGGGTGCACATACAGAAATTGGCAGGCATCAACCACCGTGGGATGGTGGAGCAGGGGAGCGGGGACACCAGACCAAGGCAGGGCACCGGTCGCTGTCACCGGGGCAAGCCTCTGGTGGTCACTGAAAATTCTTTGCTCCCCCGGGCTGTGGTCCTGCCCAGTGCTCGCGCCTGCTGCTTGTGCTGGAGCTGCTGCTCATACCCTCTTCTGGTGCCAGCACCAGCCCCAATAGTTTCGGCACCGTCAGTGGTGTGAGCGGTGGCTGACGGCCCCTATTGCCCTGAGGGCTTCTCCACCTAACCCTAACCCTGCTTCTGGGGGGTGATCGGGGCAGCAGCCACCACTCATACCTGCTGCTGGTGGCAGCCCCAGTTGCTTTGTGCCATCAGAGGGTGCGAGCAGGGCTGGCACCGTCGGTGCATGGGCGTGGCAGCAGTGGGAGTGGGGCTGCCAGCAGAGAGAGGACTGGACCCATGATCGGAGGGGCCAGGGGGCACAGAGGATGAGCCAAGACCCGCCCCTGTGCCCACCGCAGCCTCATGACCCACAATTCCTTTCAAGGTGCACAAATTTGTGCACAGGACCCCTAGTATTTAGATAAAATTAAACACACATGATGACAAAAAACAGCAACATAATAACAATAAGACTGAAATACAGTTCACAAAGTATTATTAAAACAAGGTTATGGTATAATATATGTACAGTATTTCCACATGCATTCATGAATAAAGTCTAGAGCAGTCCAATATGTACTATAATTTCAAAGAAATGATGACCACAATATTTCAAGATTTCTGTAACTATAATGTGATATGATGATCTCTATGATTTGTACTGGTGATGAAGTCGCTGATACTGTTAATCTGATGGGGGTTTGTTGTCTACATGTTAAATTTTAGGTAGAAGTTGGGAAAAATAAAGCTGTAATTGGTTCCCATCCACGCCCACAGTGCCTCTGGGTCTGCCTGTCCCCCAGGAAAGACCCCATCCCAGTTTATCATCAGGAGCGAGGTGTCAGCCACTGCAGCACCCAAGGGGGCTCCATGGCTGAACAGGGATGAGGGACAACCTGTGTGACTCAGGAGGTATCCGGGCCAACTGACAGGATCCGACAGTCTATGACCTATAGAGGCAGTGGAAGCCAGGGAGCCCAGGTGTTGGCTCCGTGGGTCCTCTGTCCACAGACCAAAGGGGCCAGGCGACTGCAGCAGGGATGATGGGCGCCCTGTTGCCCAGGAACTGGCTCTGAGCAGCTTCACAGCCTGCAATGTACCCAGGTGGGAGAGGCAGATGCCTTAAGCCTCAGCAAGACTTGGGAGGCGATGAGAAGCTCCCACACCAGTGTCCTGGGGGACAGGGAACAAGTGGGAAGTGCCCTGTGCCCTCGTGCTTGGGGAGCATCACGGGCAACCTGCCAAGGCCCAGATGAGCTGCAGCTGGAGCCCTACCACGAGCCCTGAATGCATACATGCATGTTCCAGAGCACACAGTGGAGCTGTTCCCACACGAGGTGCTCGGTGGCATCCTCCCGCCTCAGGCCGCATCTCCCTGTGACTGGGGTGCAAAACCAGAAAGGACTTTGGAGAACTGTACACTCACATTTTATTTTATTTTTTAACTAGAGGCCCAGTGTACAAAAATTTGTGCACTCAGGGGGCAGGGGGTCCCTCAACCCAGCCTTTGCCCTCTTGCAGTCTGGGAACCCTCGGGAAATGTCCGCCTGCTGGCTTAGGCCCACTCCCGGGATGATCAGGCCTAAGCTGGCAGTCAGACATCCCTCTGGCAGACCAGGAGCCCTTGGGGGATGTCCATTTGCCAGCAGGGAGCAGACCTAAGCTGCAGTTGGACATCCTTAGAGCTGCTGAGGAGGCAGGAGAGGCTCCCACCACCACTGCTGTAGTGGCAGCTGTCAGCCTGGCTTGTGGTTGAGCAGAGCTCCTGCTTTAGGAGCACACTGACCACCAGGGGGCAGCTCCTGCATTGAGTGTCTGCCCCTTAGTGGTCATTGTGTGTCATAGTGACCAGTCATTCTGCTGTTAGGGTCAATCTGCATATTACCCTTTTATTATATAGGATATATTTTCATTGATTTCAGAGAGGAAGGGAGAGAGATAGAAGCATCAATGATGAGAAAGAATCACTGATCAGCCGCCTCCTGCACACCCCAAACTGAGGATCGAGCCCTCAGCCAGAGCATGTGCCCTGACCGGGAATCGAACCGTGATCTCCTGGTTCATAGGTCGACGCTCAACCACTGAGCCATGCCAGCCAGGCAGATCCATTTTAAACCTTGTCTGCTAACTGCAGGAAGGACTACATGCTCCATGTGGAAAATGTAGCCCAGATCGCACACTGCCTACGCCCCACACACTGCCTGCGCCCCACACACTGCTTGTGCCCTGCACACTGCCTGCGCCCCGCACACTACCTGCGCCCCGCACACTGCCTGTACCCCGCACACTGCCTGTACCCCGCACACTGCCTGCGCCCTGCAGGTGCTGGTCACTGCAGTCATCGCTGTGTCTAGATGTGTTTCTCCCTCGTATGTCAGACACACCGACTTCCTTAGCTAGTTCTTTCCCCTGGAGAACTGAATCAGGCCCTTTCCCACCATCAGACTCAGGCTAACACCATGTGATGTTGCTTGGTCCACAGGTGGACCCTCCCGCAGGGAACTTGCTCAATCACACGCAGCCGCTCCCACCCAGGCCCGGATCCCAGCATGAGAGGCCCCCGCTTCCCTCTAACCAAAGGTAAGGAGAGCTGGGCTGACAGGGCTGGGGCTCCCCGAAACGGCTCCCCACTGTCCTCCTCGCGGCTCGGCTGCTCTGAGGTCTCTGTGAGAGGAGCAGTCACTCTGCTAAATCACGTGTGGATACCAGGTAGTGGCTTCCCGGCTTGTTTAGGTGCCACCTCTCCTGCCCCAGCTCTGATGCTGCAGACCCACTGCCATGGCAACAAGAGAGCCCTTGACCGCACAGGCCCTGGTCCAGCACCTGAGCAGGGAGAGGGGTCGGCAGTGGGAGGGCAGGGTGGTGGGGAGAGTGGGTGTTGGCGGCAGGGCAGAGGGTAGTCAGCCTGCCAGACGCCTGCCCATCGCTATGGTAAAAGGCTGTGAAGACAGATGTGGGCAGCGGCCCGTGAGGGTGAGGATAGCCCAGAGCCAGTTTCCCGAATGTCGGCCTGACGCAGCAGGGACACGCCTCTCCACACGCCACCGTGGAGGGCAGGTTCCTTCTCATGCCACCCGCGGCATCATCTCTCCAACCACAGCTCAGGCGGTGCAGCCAGTGCTGTGTGCCCCGGCCACCTGCAGCCCCCGCGGCAGAGGCCAGGCAGGGTGGGGCTCGCTCTGCCACCTGGGAGCAGCCTGTAACGGGGTGAAGGGCAGCGGGGCTCTCTTGATGGGGAGCATTAGGGAAGGGGCTGTCAGACAGTCCCCATGATGGGATGGGTCCGGCTGGCACTCCACCTCTGGCCTTCTTCTCAATAACCCAAACCCCAGTCAAGTCAGGAGGAAAACAGGGACGGCCTCCCCAGGGCTGCTCAGGAACCAGCCACAGACACACGGAGCCTGAGCAGATGCGGCGACTGGAATCCTGATGTGCTATCCCGGATGGGACCCTGGATCAGAAAGCACATTCCAACAACAACAACAAAAAAAAAAACACATCTGAGAAATCGTGTGGCTCAGTGGTTGAGGATCGACTCATGAACCAAGAGGTCACCAGTTGAATTCCCAGCCAGGACACGTGTCCAGGTTTCGGGCTCCATCCCCAGTAGGGGACAATGTGGGAGGCAGCCGGTCCATGATTCTCTCTCATCATTGATGTTTCTATCTCTCCCTCCCTCTCCCTTCCATCTGTCCATCTCTTCTTTCCATGTGACCCCCAAGGAGTCCCCCCAGTTGACTTTCCCAAAGGGTGTGCTGAGTCCTCCTCAAAGCTCTTCCCAGCAGCGGGCCCGTGGGCAAGCCAGCTCCCTCCTCGGGATTCCCTCTCTCTGCAAGGCGCATCAGGGTCCCTCCGACAGGACTGCCCTATGAACAGCTAAGAGTTCCAGTGCCACCGAGGAGCCATTGGGGCGAGGGACCTAGTCTGTTGAGTATCTGCACACGAGCTCCAGTGTGGCCGCTGCTGATGGACTCGGCGGGCAGGGCTGCTCCTCCGCTCCCAGGTTCTCTGAAAGAAATCGAATTCCGTCACCTCCCGAGGGTGCGCAGAGCCTGCCAGCTGCACACACTAAACTCACAGCCCTGAATGGCAACCGAGAGGTCTAATTGATGTAAATTTTTCTTATTGGTCCTTATTAAGAAAGATAATAAGTTCTGGCAGCTGGTATGTTCTCTCCAGAACAAATATCAACATGAGACATGAATTCAGTGTCAGGCTGATTGGTCAGGGAAGGGGACAAAAGTAATTTGTAACATGAGGGGGTCAGAAACCGGGCTATGGCATCGGTGCCCCCGGGGCAGCTTAGGAACCAGCTTAGTCATCCTCTCAGCAGCCCCAGCCTTCACATTGTGCCATGCTCCTGCCCGAGCTGGTCGTGGCAACGGGCTGAGCGTCGGGACTGCAGGGCCTTCTCTGCCATGATGTGGTCACCACGCCCTTCTGCCCGGCCCACGTCCAGCTCTGCCCCTTCCATCCACTCCCCACCCTCCACAGTTTGGCTCCTGTGAACACTCCCTGGAATCTTAGAACAGGCTCCGCTGGGAAACCATTGGGTCAATGACGCATTTGTGTGTGTCAATGACTTGGTCTTGTAAGGTTTGCTACAGCTTCCAAGCTGACCTGGACCCTTCTCTCCTCACCCTCCCTTCTCCCCACCCCCCTCCCAACCACCACCGCAACAAGAACTCCAGTTGAAGCCCTGAGAATTGGCCTCCATTCCTTAAAGAAGAGCATGCAGAGCCTGCCACCTTGTGGCTGCCTCTGGTCCTGCAGCTGCCCTCCAGCTGGCCCCCATAGTCTGTGGAGAGGCTCTGGGATGCTGGGAAATACTAGTAAGCAGCCCTGGCTCTGATTTCCTTTCCTGCTTGTTTGGCCCACCATCCTGAACCTGAGGAGGCCGGCCCAGGGGAGAAGCCCTGCTGCTGGGAGAGACGGGAGAAGGGGCTGCACTCACGGGCGGGACCGCAGGTTGTCAGGCCTGTGGAGTCCCTTGGACTCGGTGCTGATGTGGCAAAGCTGGTGCACCTGTCTCGAACCCTGGCCTGCCTCGGCCTGAGTGTTCCCATCTGTAAAGGAGGGAACAGGAGATTCTTCAGGCTTCTTCCAGCTCTGACATGTGTATAGGCAAGACCCTCCCAAGGCCAGAGAGAGGACCCCATCCTGACCCTGGCATCTGGACGGCTTTGGCCGCTAGCCTTTTACCTCCCAGGGGGTGCTCCTGGGATCTGCTATTTTCAGCCAGGAATCCAAGTCCAGGCCATATACCAGGCAGCCTAGTGAAACAGGCAAATTGCATGTGCGTGAGCTGTTGGATC
This sequence comes from Murina feae, assembly GCA_004026665.1. NCBI lineage: Eukaryota > Metazoa > Chordata > Mammalia > Chiroptera > Vespertilionidae > Murina > Murina feae. The sequence goes on from PVJC01001724.1 coordinate 44,608, forward strand.
TGACGCCTCACTCGGCAAGCACAGCACTGGTCGGCTGGGGCCACCTATGGGCAGGGATACGCCACTCGTCTCCAGTGTGTTCCCCCAGAACGCCAGAGGGGGCCCAGTTAATAAAGCATGGATTCCAGAACCTCTGAAGTCATGATTGGGTTCAGATTCGGCCGCTGACCAGCTGGGTTACATCTAGAATTTTTAAAACTCCTCCAAGCCTCCGTTTTCTCATGTATATAATGGGGATAATGAAGCTATTGCAGAGCACATTCCCAGAACCTGGTGTGCAGACGGTGTCTATGAATGGCATTTGTGATCTTCGTTGTTTTTGCTCCACTTGCATACCCAATGCATGCAATGCTCCAATATGAAAATTAATGTATAAACCATCATTATGAATTGAATGTTTGTGTTCCCCAAAAATTCATATGTTGAAACTCTAACCTCAATGTGATGGTATTTGGAGATTGGGGGGGGATCTTTGGGAGGTGATTAGATCATGAGGGTGGAGCCCTCATGAATGAGATTAGTGCCCTTACAAGAGGAGGCCAGAGAGCCGCCACTCCTTTTCCAGGGAAGGACACAATGAGAAGTCAGCCGTCTGAAACCCAAAGAGGGCTCTCACCAGAGCCTGGCCCTGCTGCCTCCCAGACCTCAGGCTTCCAGCCTCCAGAACCATGAAGGACGAATTCCCACAGCCACCCGGTCTGGGGCACGTTGTTACAGCAGCCTGCCCTGACTCAGACAGGAATGGGTACCAGAAGTGGGGCTGCTACTGCCAAAACCAAAAGATGCTGAAACAGCTGTGGAACCAGGTAACGGGTCAAGGCTGGAAAGCTTTGAAGTGCACGCCTTAAGAAGCCAAGATTGTCCTAACGGGACTTTTAAAGGCAATTCTGGGGAGAGTTCATAATGGATAAAGCGACGAGACATTATCGTGTCCAGAATGTGGGTAGAAATTGGATGGTAAAGGCCAGTTTGAGGTCTCGGGCAGAAATGAGGAGCGCGCCGTTTGAAAAGGCAGTCCTTGTAATACAGTGGCAAAGAACTCAGCTGAGCTGGATTCGTGTTCCCGTATTGGCGGAAGGTCCAGTTACAGGTGATGACACTGGTGTTAGCCAAGGGGATTTCTACGCAAAGTGTGGAAGGAACGGCTTGGCCCCTCCTGACTGCTTAGAATCAAACGTAAGAGAGCCATGACTGGAAGGTGACCTTATTAAGCAGTAATGACTAGGGTGTGCAGATGTGGAGACTCCTCCGCCTGTCCACGCTGCAAACACTAAGCAAGTGTCTCCAGAAGAGACCCTCAGGGTGCGGCCGAGCGACCACAAGGAGATGAGTGTGGGTGTGACCCAGGGACGGGGTCGTCCACCCCAACAGGAGCGCTGACAGTGTGAGCTGAGGAGGAGGAGCAGGGACCGGACCAGGCAGGCTGCCGGACTTCCTGGGTTTTACAGGATGGAGCCACAGCGCTACTCTGCCCTGAACACCCACCGTTCTTCCAGCAAGAGGAGAATGACCCCAGAGGCCATTCAGAGCCTCAGGGCTGCCCCTCCGTTTCAAAAGGAGGGCCCACCGACACTGGGGGACACCCAGCAGAACCCTGAGCGCGTGACCCCTGCCCGGCAGAGCCTGGCTGATCACCCCAGTGGGACCAAAGGGCAGGTCATCAAGCTGAAGAGGATGATGGTTGAGCCTTACCATCTCCTGGTGTTAGCCTTGGGAGGGTTTAGACTCCCCTGGGACCCATCACCTGCCTTATTTCCTGTTCTCCCTTTTGGAAGGGGAAGGTCTGTGCCGAGCCTGTCGCCGCTCTGTGTTTTAGAGGCACTGGCTTGTCTGGACTCGCAGGTTCACAGCTGGAGGACAGTTTTGCCTCGGGATGAAATGAATCAAGAATACCTTGCTTCTCACCCAGAGCTGACTAAATGCTATCCAGATGAGACTTTGGACTTTCGGCTTAGTGTTGATGCTGGAACAAGCTAAGATTTGCGGGAGGGGGCGGGGGTGCCTGGTAGAATGGAATGAGGACTTGAATTCAGGGGCACCGGGGGTGGGATGTTACCAGCGAATGTGCCCGCCCAAGCTGTTATGTTGAAACCTAATCCCCAATGTGATGGTACTTGGAGGTGGGGCCTTTGGAGGATTAGGCCCTGAGGGTGCAGCTCTCAGTAAGCAAGATTAGCGCCCTGATAAGAGGACTGAAAGCTCGCTCACTCTCTTTCCCCCACATGAGGACACAGTGAAGAAGGCTCTCACGGAAACCCGACCACGCTGGCACCCTGAGCTCAGACTCCCAGCCTCCAGAACTGAGAAATAACTCCCTCCCCACCCCCCACCGCCCAGACTGTGGTTTTCTGTTCCGGCAGCCTGACCTGACTAGGATGGTCACGACAGAGGGTTCTTGGCTCCTGGCCTAGTCCGCCCGGGGGGTGGGGGGGGGGCGCGGGGGGCCCTCACCAAACGCCCTACAGAAATGCGTTTATTTCTCACAGTCTGGAGGCTGGAGAAACCCAGTCAGGGGAGAGCCCGGTTCCTTGCTGTGTCATCACACGGCAGCAAGCGCTCTGGTCTCTCTTCATCTTCTTATAAGGTCACTCATCGCCTGTTGGGGGCCCCACCCTCATCATTTCATCCAAACCTCCCAAAGACCCCACTGCAAACAGCTCCATTCTGAGGGTCAGGGCTTCACTATATGAACGGCGAGGGGACACGAAGGCTCGTCCCTGCAGGTCCTAACCACAGACCCTGAGTTTGTTTCTCTCTGGTAACCCTCCTCCCATTCCTTCTTCTTTGTGGGTCTGGTCTTTACAGCATCGCGAACGCCAGGAAAATCCTGCCCTCGCCTCGCCCCATCCTGCCCAGCCCGGAGCAGACAGGCACTCGTGCCTCCCTGGATGACAGGTCTGTGGCCTTCCCCTCTCATGCCTGTGACTGCCCTACCTGCGGGCAAATTGGGTGGAAATCGTTGGTCTGCCTCCCCCACAGCCTGGGGAGCCCCTTGTCCAGTGGCCGCACACAGAGCCCAGGGCTGGCCTCCGCTCCGGCACCCGAATCCCTGGGATCCCTCACAGAGGCCGCCCGGCGCTGGGGCTTTCTCCCAGGGCCGCTGGGCCCCTTTATGGATGCTTCCTTGTCTCCTGTGAATAGGTGCACGTGGGGCCATTAAAGGAAAGGAGAGTCAGCCCAGGGACAATCCCAACGTGGGCCGGGCTGAGAGCCCCCATAGAGCCCCCCGGCAGGGAGGGCAGAGTGGACAAGCCTGTGAGCCACGCATCCCAGGCCTCTCCCAGCACCGCTCTGTGCGCCCTGACTAGAAGGCCCACGCGCCCTTCTTCATCTGGCAGGTGCCTCTCTCCTCCCAAGGTGTCCCAGGGTGAACTCTACCGGGCTCCTCCCTGTCCCCAGAGAGGACCAACAGCTCCTTCCCCCGGCCCCCCAGCTCCCTGCCCCCCTGCTGTGACTCTGCCTTAGCACTTGTGGCTGAGCTGGAATGCTGACAAAAGACTACTTGTGATAATGAACCCCTTATTACCTACAGGAGGGTGTGGGGACTGTCACCTGTGTGGAGGGACAGGTGTGAGGGTGGCAGCTTGGCAAAGCCAGGAGAGCACATTGCTCTGAATTTTCCTAAGGGAGATTCTATATGGAGAAGTTGGATGGAGAAAGAGGAGGAAGAAGGCCACATGTGTCCCTCCCTTCCCTCCTAAGGGGATTTCCTGTACTTCTTACAAATCTCATTGGCCAGAACCTGGTCACTCGGCCACATAGCTGCAAAGGAACCTGGGAGATGTAGTTTTTAGCTGTGCAGCTTACTTAGCTAAATATTATGGCTCTGTTTTTTTTTTTAAGGAGAGAGGGGAGAATAGTTATCTCTGCCTCAGGAACAACTGGCTAAGCTGTGGTGGGGATGGGGCACACTGGGGAGACATCCGAAAGCATATGACATCTAAATTGGGTGCTGAAGGAGCTAGGTCCCAGGTCAAATGGGCTTTGTTTGGGTGAGTTGGGGAACGAGGGAAGAGGGGGTGTGACGAAGGGTGGAGAAGGTGGTGAGGACGTGACACATTTGCAGGCAAAGGTTTGCTGTGGCTGCTGCACAGATAAGGGGGAGGCAGGAAGGAGGAGGCCATTGGTCCTCATGGCCTCCTGGGTGACATGGAGTCATTGAAAATGGAAAAGCACTTGGGAAAGGTAAGCGCTGAGTCCAAACATAAGGTGCAGTAAAGCGTGACATGTGGTTGTCCCCAGCATCCCTGAGACGCGGGCTTCGTCCGTCCCCCTCACCGGAGACAGCCAGACGGATTCTGACATCCTGGCATTCATCAAGGCCAGACAGAACGTTCTGCAGAAGAAATGTAAGTGCCCCTTCCTCCAGGGCCATAGGACCCCCCGCCCCGCTCTGCTCGCCAGGGGAAGGCTGGAGCAAGCAGGGAGGCCGGAGGGAAGCAGGAAGCGCCCTGCACAGTCCTGAGGCCACGGGACTGGCCTGGCGCTCACTTCTGCATACCCAGCCTCTGCATCCTCCTGGAGAAAGCCCCTGTGGCAGCATCAGAAGCTCTCAGACAGGCCCGGGGTGGGCAGCCCGGCTGCTCCTGCCTGGCTTGGCAAAGCCTCTCTTCGAGGGGTCAGCTCCCTTTGTCCTCTGTCCCCAAACTCAGCGTCACACAGGAGGGCTGCGTGGAGGCCTGGACCCTGTGGAGTCCCTGGCTCCAAACGCCAGTTCTCCTTTCAGGTGTGGCCTCGCCAAGGAGGTGTCGGTGTAAACAGCACTTGGAGGCCCAGGCCTGGGGACATGGAAGTTATGGAGAAACATGTGTGGCCGGTCAGACAACAGGGAAGGAAAGAGCAGGCCCTTCCCGCCTTCCTCCAGGAGCCGCCATGGACAGGCCTCTCCTCCCGCCTCCCTCTCCCCGAGACCACACCAGGCAGGGTTAGCGTTGCTTCCACATCAGCGGGCTCTGTGGTGGATGAGAGGCAGAACCTGGGGCCCATCATGACTGACACCGGCCCTGAGGGCCTACACTCAGCTTCCCGATGACTCTCGGCCGCTTGGACAGTAGGAAGTTGGCACATGGGTGCAGCATCCCGAGGAAAGGGTGGCCTTGGCTGTGTTGTGCTCACCAGGATGCCAGCCCACTTACGTCCTGTCATCACTGATAGGGTCAGCACCATGGGCACTTGGCCAGGGCCCGTCTGAGACCTGACAGTCTGCTCTGCCAGCAACTGCTGGGACACTGTGACCTCGCCACTGGCTTCCTCTCAGCCTGTTTCCTTGTCTAAAGAGAAGAAGGAAAAAAATTGAATTTGCATTTGGTGATTTCCCATCTACTCCCCATATACTCTAACATAAGGTGACCAGACGTCCCGCTTTTGGCGGGACAGTCCCAATTTTTAACAATTTGTCCCGCGTCCCGAATTTCAGAAAGAATGCACAACAAGCTAGGAAACAGCAGGAGAACGGGAAGGGAAGATACGGTTTTCGGCGGCCAAGCGGTCAGTGGTGTCCCGCTTTACCAATGTTAAAATCTGGCCACCTTACTAACATCATATATCGGACGCTGAATAGTTTGCACAGCCGGTCGGTGAATGAACACGGTAGTTATTAGGTATCTCCTGTGTGCCAGGCACTGTGCCATCCTCGTCCTCGCTGGCTTAGCTCAGTGGATAGAGCATCGGCCTGTGGATTGAAGGGTCCCAGGTTCAATTCTGGCCAAGGGCACATGCCCAGATTGTGGGCTCCATCCCCAGTAGGGAGGGTGCATGAGGCAGCTGATCAATGATTCTCTCTCATCATTGATATTTCTAGGTCTCTCTCCCTCTCTGAAATCAATAAAAATATATTTTTTAAAAAAGACAGAGTGCCCTCGACATTCCAGGAATGATCTGGACCCTGTGAGGTGCAGATGAGTGCAGGGAACCAGCCAACTACGCAATGTTGCAGAGAGGAACGGGGAGGCTGCGCTTCGCTGGGAGGGTGGTGGGGAGGCTCCCTGTGGGAAGAGCTTTACCCTGACAGCTGGACAGTGAGAAGGGAGCAGCGTGGTACTCTCGAGCGAGCCATCCCAGCGGAAAAGCAGAAATGGAGAGGACCGAAGGGAAGGAGCTTGGCTTGGCCATGGTGGCTGGAGGGTGAGCGAGGCAGCAGGAGCCAGAGCCAGGGTCCGTGTGGGGGCCTAGCTTCTATCGCAGGTGCCGGGGATGGGGGGCCCTCTGAGGATGTGCCCCACGGCGGGCGGACGTGCCTGCTGCTCTGGAAGGTCACTCTGGCTGTCATGCGTAGCTTGGGTTAGGATGCCAGGAGGAGTGAGTGCCAGGCGCCTTGGAAGGTCCACGCCAGGGTGAGGGCAACCTGAACTCACAGCAGTCTGGATGTGGGTGGGAGGGAGGGAGGGGAGCCTGGGGGTTCCAGGCTTCTGATCCGAGCAGCCAATGGGACAGTGGTGCCATTTTCCCAGCGAGAGAAGCGAGGGGGTCTGGTGACGTGTAGAGGTGCAGCCAGAGACACTGAGAAGGCTCCCGGCTGGTAGCTGAGTGAGCGATGCCTCAGGCAGGTCGCAGGAGAGCAGGCTCCAGGGGGGTCGGCCGGCAGTGCAGCCCAGTGCTGCTGCGAGTCAGGAGGCGCAGCACTCGGACCCCTGGCCGGGGCGTGTCCAGGTGGCCCTTCTGGGCGGGGCTGGGAGAGGGAAAGCCCTGTGGTTAGTGGTGGGGGAGGGGAGAGGAGGGGAGAAAGCAGAGACAGTGAGTGAAGTGCTTCTGAAGGAGCAAAGGAAATTGAGAATGGACCAGAGGACCAGACTGCAGGGCAACTTCTCCGAGGAGGTGCAGGGTGCCGAGTCCGGGCCATAAATGGAGAAAGAGACTAAGTGTGGGGGCAGGGAGGTCCCTCCCCGGGACAAATCGTAAAAGTTCAACTGTCATGTCTCCCGTCAAGAGGTCCTGGAGTGAGCAATGGTTTAAGTGACGTTTACTCGGCTGCCTCCAACGCTCTCGGGAGAGAAGAGCCTCGCCAAGGTCCGGGGGGCCGGATGGCGTCTCCCTGCAGCTTGAGGCCCAGGCAGCCGGGCTGCAGGGGAAACGCTGGCTGACATGGGTGAGGCGCGGCGCCAGTTACGCATTCTGCTCACGTTATTCCACCCGAGGCTTTCGACACTCCTGTGAGGCATACAGAGCCCTCTGACAGGTGAGGAAACTGAGGCACGCAGACGTCAAACCGCTTGCCCCTGTGAGCAGTGGCTTTCCGCGCCCTCCCCTGGGCCTGTGTCCTGCAAAGCCGCTCTGCTGGCCCCTGGGCCTCCACCCTGCAGCCTGCAGCCGGAGCTTTATCCTCCAAGCAAACAGCAGCCTGAGAGTCATTCATCAAAACAAACAAGATGGAGGGTTCAATTTTCATTCCTGAGGGAAGAAAAACGGCCGTGGGGCCGAAGGAAGCTGCGACAGGATGACAAAGGTCCCTCTCCTGCCAGGTCGGCCGACAGGCCAGCAGGTGCCACCTCTGTGGACGCGGCAGACGGCCCAGGTCCCACCACAGGGCACTTGCGACGCAGCCCACTTATCAGCCTCCCTGTCAGGCAGGCCAGGCGCAGGCACCTTCGCCGGCCAAAGCAAATGCGTCCCTCTCCCCGGTTCCCTCTGCCCTCGGTTTCGGGGCCCATCTGTCTGTCTGGGCTTCTTCAGAGCTCATTAGGGGGAATTTGTGACTGTCGCTGGGAGCAAGGCCCAAAGAGGGGCGTTTGACATCAGTCTCCCTGGGCGCTCAGACCTCAGCCAGGGCAGCCGAATCGATTTGATTTCGGATTCACGGGAGGCTGGGGAAGGTTTCCATCCCTGCCAGGGGCACCTGCAGACAGGTGAATGTCCCCGGGGCAGCCATTAGTCACCGAGGCTTCAGATCTGCTGCTTCTAACCACCACGACCTCAGCTTTAAAGCCTGAGGAGATGAGGTTAAGCCCTTTCCCGAGTGTGTTTTCCATCTCCCTTAACCCCTGAGTTTGGAAGTGTCTCCCTCTGGACAGGAACCGTGGTGTGACCCCCTCTGGTGCCTGGAAGGGCTCTCGGTCTGAGTGCCTCGGTGTCCCCACCACCCGCCCCACCATCTCCACTCTGGGGAACCTCCAGCTCCCTCTCTCCTTTGCTTTGGAACCTTCCCCGTGGAAAAGCAAGGACATGGAACTTCAGGGAAGGGGCCGAAACACAAGAGCCATCGCCGCCCCATGTGACCTCAGCGGCCTCCCTCTCACCTGTCAGGGTCGGATTCCACCTTTGTCCCGTGGGCAGCGTTTCCTGAATCGTGTCCGCAGTCGCGGGGGAGCCGTCCGCCCGGTGAAGTGCGGCTTTCTTAGGGGTTTACCTGTAGCAGCGCCCTCCAGTGCGGGAACCCACAGCCACAAAACCTAATAGAGAGGGACAGCTCCATCTAACTGGGCTCACACCGGAAACCATGCCCCGCACACGGCGCCTTTCCTTCGGGCTGCGGTCTGTCTTCGTGAGGCACCGTCCTGGAGTCCGTGCCCTCCGCGCCAGCCTGTGGCGCTTCTTCTCCACGGCCCCACCCCCATCGTCAGGGCCCCATCTGTGGGGCAGTGACAGTCCTGGCGGGGAAAGCTGGCTCAGCCTCTGCTCCTGGCCCCCTGCTTGTTGGGGCGCAGAGGAAGCATCAGACTGCTGACCTGGCCAGCAGTCGCACGGCGGGGGGGCCTCGTACCTGCCCCTGCCAGTCCTAGGAACAGAGAGGAGAACGGTGGATCTCAGCACTGGTGGCCCATGGAGTCACCTAGCCCACCCCGAGACTCTGATTTACGACGGGACACGCCACCTGCATGGGCCCGGGAGTGCCTGCCCGTCCTCCTTCCTTCAGTGAGGACAGCTGGGGCCGCTCGAAATACAGAGGCCAGCTGGGTGAGCAGTGAGGCTGCCCCATGCTGCACACGGAATCAGACCCGAGGGGCCGAGGGTTCGCGCCTTGAGTGGTTTTCAACCTCGTCCTCCCAGCTTCTCCCACATCCAGTGTGTCCCAGAGAAACGCGGATTCTTCCTTGGCAGCACCAAGCAGGCCACACCCCACTCCCCACCCACTGCCTCCGCCTCACCCCTCAATCTCTCTGCCGGCTGCAGGCTTTTCTAAACACCGTGTTCATTACTCCGCCCAGGAATCTTCAGAAACTCGCTTTTGCTCCTGTGGTGATGAGGAAACCTCAGGCAGACTAGCTAACGGCACGTGACTCGTACCAGTTCTCCTCGCACTTGAATGCGCCACGGAGACTAGGGGCTTCGTTGAAACACGGGTTCTGGTCCAGGGAGTCTGGGTGGGGCCCAGGCTTCTGCGCCTCTTGGCGAGCTCCCGGGGATGCTCAGGCGGCTGGTCCCCGGACCACCCCTGGAGAGGCCAGGAGCCACGCCAGTGCCCAGTGCCATGCTTCCCCAGGTTAGGAAAGGAGGAGAGTGAGGCCCAGAGAACTACCATGATTTTCCCAAAGTCACGGGCACACAAATAGGGGACCATCCTGGCTAGAACCCGAGGGCTGGCAGGCGGGGCTGACAGGCAGGGCCGTGTAGTCAGAGGGGCTGGCCAGAGCCCACTGAACGCCTGGAGCAAAGAGCAAGGAGAGAGTCTTGAATGAAGCAGGAGAGCCTGCGGGAGCCCTGGGGTCAGAGCGTGAGTGTTGGTTCTGGCCCAGGGCAAAGGCTTCTTCCTTCCGAGCCTGGGGAGTAGCTGACGCCCTGGGAACTGGGCACTGAGTGAGGCACTGCCCGAGGGCCCCTCGCCCCTCAATCCCGGAGAAGTCAGTGCCCCTGCATAGCCTAACCAAGAGCATCCTGTCTCCGTTCAGGTTTCCAGTGAGCGTCCAGTAAGGATGAACGACAGACAGCAAGCCTCACTCACCCAGTGACCTGCTGGGAGCAACTCGTGACTTGGATTTCAATAGAGGAGACTGTTCTTTCAGAGCTGGTGTCCCGGAGGCTGCCAGAAGCTGGGGCCACTTTGCTGTGGGCAGTGGAGCTGCTGGCAGGCCGGGCAGGCGGGGCCAGGGAGCTGGGGCCGGACAAGGGCTGCTGCTCACTCACAGACATGAAGTAGCACCAGGTAGTGCAAAGGGCTCACATATGTGGATCAGGGGAAATAATAGTCGTTTCCAGCTATTTTCCAGCCTAACCCCTGCCATAGGCCCACCTAGGGCAGGCCAAATGGGATGCTGGAGCCAAAGGCAGGGCAGTGGAATGCAGGGCATCGTGATGGCCAGTTCCAGTCTCTTGGCCATCACCCTGATGCCCGGCTGACCCATACGCAGCATCTGCATGAGCTGTGTCTCCAGGGAACCACCCACCCTGCGGTCTAAGGATATGGCAGCACCCAGAGGACCGCGGATGGCTCAGGAGCTCGGCAGTGTGGGCTCCTGGGGCCCGAAACTTCCACTCCCACTGGGAGACAGCTGCCGGGGTGGTGTCTCCATGAGGCTCCCGGCACTTCAGGGCCTGGCTCCTGGTGCAGGGCCTGCGGAGGGTAGGCCGACCCTTAGGCGGCGGCGGGTGGGGGCTGTGGGCAGGGAGCATGAACGGACAGGGAGAGGAATGGTGCTCGGAAATGAAGCTCCCAGAATAAAAGTGCTTGTCCGCTGCTTCCCTTCTCTCCTTCCCAGGGATTTATTTCCCTCCTTCAGGGCCAGCTGAAAGGGTCATGCAGGAGAAGGGGGGGGGGGTTCCCAAATTTATAAGCTAGGCAAGACTCAAAACTATTTAAAAGAATGCAAAATACTCAACACCCAACAATGTAGACTTCACTGTGTCTGGCATCCAATAAAAAAAAAATTGCCAGCATGCAAACACGCAGGAAAGCATGGTTCATAATGAGGAGAAAAGAGACCCGTGAAAGGCATCGGTGACAGGTAAGTACACAGGGACTCTTTCAATGCAGTGGCTGCGTGTTTAAAACATAGGCAGACGGATGTGGGTTGTAATTCCTCAGCTATGCGCAGCAGTCACTCATCTGGCCGTCCTTCCCACAGAAGAACCTGTGCTAAGTTCTGACGAGTCGGAGGTACCAAGACAACGTGCCCGCCCCCTTGGAGCTTAGCCTCTAATTAGGGAGAGAGTCAAGCAACAAACAAGAGAATCTGCGCTGCGGAGTTGGGGTGGGAGAGGGCGGGCCTGGGCTCACTGTCACGAGTCGGGGTGTGAGAGCCAGGGCAGGCGAGGAAGGCAAAAGGAAAAAGGCTTAGGAGCAGGGTGGCAGTTAGGGGTTCCGTGGTGTTAGGAGCCTGGGGATGAGCGGAGGAAGAGGAGCCGGAGCGTGGCAAAGAGGGATCCGTGGGGATGGGAGTCATCCGAGGACACAGGGAGAGGAGTATTTATTCTATGACGTGTTCCGGGGCCACCAGGGATTTAAGACAGAGGAGGTGTGAATTGACAATGTATGTGTAAAACGTGGGAAGGCGGGAATAGCGTTTCCTTCAACAGCTGTTTCCCGTGTGAAGCGCGGCCTCTGGATGTGGCCCTGGGTGCTTCTCTCCCAGCAGGAGGGGAGGCAGCAACGCTCTGCAGGGCAAGCTCCTTTATTTGGGGTTTCTATGGCCAAGTGCCAACCAGCAGGGCTGAGCCAACTTTATGCCCATTGAGGGAGCTCAGGGCCAAGAGCGGGCAGAGAGCTGGGCAGGTCCTCCACCCTCTCCTTTCACTGAACCCCTTGTCTCAAGAAGCAGCTCTGCCCCAGACCAGCTTCCTTCCCCAGGTGTGAGATACCATTATCATCTCCTTTTCTCTGAAATATCTTTTGGGTTTGCCTTTTGCAAAGCCAGGCAAGGGGGACTCTCTCTCCCTCCCCACATGGGAGTCTGTACTTGCTCTTCAATCAATCTCCCCCTTTGCTAGACCATCTTCCATCCGTGGATTCGTTCTTTGACCCCCACAGACAAAGAATCCGGGGAACCATCCTGCCCAGGGGAACACCACGTGTTCCAGTCCAAAGTCCCGTATCAATGCCAGGCAAGGAGACCCCCTCCACCGTGCCTCAGAGGGCCCCTCCCTCAGGCCATCATGGCCAGCAATGCCACCCACGAGGGCCACCCCTGCCCAGACCAGCCCCACGTGGGCCTCAGTTTTCTTTTCTCCCCTCTGGGTGCTGTTTAAGTCACACACAGGGGTGACTGGAGGATATAAGGTGCTCCAGGCCTCATGCCCTGGAGCTGCCCTCCTGGGGCAGAGAGAGAGATATCTCTGCTGAGCTCCTTGGTCTGTCCAGGTTCCAGGAGGACAGCCTGGACAACTGGTCACTCCTGCTGACCAGTGCAGCTGTCCTTCGGTGGCATTGCTCAAGACTGGGCCACCAGGGTGGTGCCAATTGCTGCTCTGAGTGGCTCACAGATGCAGGACAACATCTGCTCATGCACTGATTAGGGGAACAAGTCAGAAAGTACCTCTCCTCCATCATCTAATCTAATAAAAGAGTAATATGCAAATTGACCCTCACTCTGTTACACCTAAGCCACATCCACCAGCCAAGCCACGCCCACCAGCCAATCAGAGTGACTGTATGCAAATTAACCCAGCCAAGATGGCGGCCGGCAGCCACGGAGCTGGAACAAGCAGAAGGCTTGCCCCAGCGATGCAGGAAGCTAAGGTTCCTGTCTGCCTAGGCCGGCTCAAGGCAACAAAGTTTCAATTATGGAAGATAAATAAACCCCAAAGACCTGCTTCCAGCCTTGGGCTCAAGGAAGCATTGGGAGCCTGGGTTGTCAGGGGCAACTCGACCTGGGCTCCGATTAAAGCAACAAAGTTTCAACTTTAGAAGTTAAATAAATTCCAGCCAGTCTCGCTGAAAAGAGCCATCAGCCCCTCCCCCAGGCTGGCCAGGTACCCCAGGGTAGGACACCCACCTTGAAGGAGATGTGGCCAGCCTGCAAACAGCCATCAGCCCCTCACCCAGGCTGCCCAGGCACACCAGCAAGTGGACATTTCCTGAGAGGCCCCAGTCTGCGAGAGGGCACAGGCTAGGCTGAGGGACCCCTGAGTGCACAAAATTTTGTGCACTGGGCCCCTAGTCCTATAAAATAAAAAAACATGTAAATTGACCATCCCTCCACTATGCTCACCAGCCAATCAGGAGTGAGTATGCAAATTAACTCGGCAAAGATGGCGGGCAGCAGGTATCCCACCCCAGCCGCTCTGGGCTGTGAGCAGTGTGTGCTGGCATCCCACCCTGCCCAGGCCACTTCAGGCCTGTGGGCAGTGCCTGCAGAGATCCTCTGGGCAGGGAAGGCAGGCCGGTGAAGGGCGGCCTGTACTCCCCACATGGCAGCAGTGGCAACCGTGAGTGTGCCAAGCAGAGCCTGTGGGCCAAGCTGAAGTAATGCCTGCAGGCCATCAGCACCAAGGAGTAGCTGCACAAGTCCTGCCTCCTGGCCCAGAAGGTGTGTGATCACAGGGACAGCCACCATACTGGGCCACATTGACGTCCTTCTGGCTGCACCACTGGGGTTTGCAGGTCTGCAAAGCCACAGGCCTCCAGTGCATACAACCTCTCCTCCCATCCTGGCTTGCAAACGTCCTCCAGTGCGCTGTCACCCTCGCATGCCTGCAACAGTCCTGGACCAAGGCGCATGCAAGTTCCCTCGCCCCTCTGCCGCACTTCCATCAACCCCAGCATGCCTACGTCCCCCACAGGACGTTCGGACATTCCCTCTGGCACGCCCATGTCCTTTGGAGAGTGTCTGGGTGTTCTGGGCACTGTAAGATGATGATAGTGAGAGGGCAGAGTGGTGATGCCCTGCTCCTGCAGAGGCCAGTGCAGCGACGAGATCACCTCTGTGGGGCTAATGCAGGTGCTGAGGCGGGAGCAGGTGCAGACAGACACACCTACTGGGTGTGGGCGGCCCTCACTGAGGCGCCTTCAATCAGTATTCAAGAGGGGGCGAGGAGTTCTGTCCTCTCAGTGAAACGGTGGAGTAGTTGGGGCAACTGCAGAAGAGGAATGTGCACTCTGGGTGCCGGCACCCATGAGCAAAGGCTGCCCTGACTGAGCCTTGCTCGTGTGGGACCTAGCGCACTCCTGCCGGGCAACGGGTGACAGGACGTGCTTTTCTGAGTTAGTGAGAGAAAACATTGATTCTCCTGCTGTCTGCGAAGGTGGAAAGTGAAGTGGGGAGACATACGGGGAGTGAGGAGGTTCCCTGTCTGGGGGTTCCAAATCTGCTGTTGGTTTCTTTCACCGCTGACCAGAGATATACAGGGTGTCCTCCCAAGATGTATACATGCTTCGAATACCTACTGATTGCAATGGGTTTAAGCATGAAAAGAAAGAAGCAACAATGGAGCTGTCATCTGTTAAAAGTGCAGGCACAAACAGGCTGTCGGACATTGCCCAAGGGTTCCCGAATTGGAGAGGGTGCAGGCCAGACCGAAGGGCCCCCTCCCCACCCCACCCCCACCTCTGTGCATGAATTTCGTGCACCGGGCCTCAAGTATTCTCAATAAGTCCCTATATTTCACCTGGACTCATGAATTTGGTACTTTTTTTTTAATCAAATTGCTTATTTAGACAAAAGCTACTTGCCAGGACCCCACACACCCAGGAGCAGCCCTGGCCTCCGCTTTGCTCCTGGTGTCTCCACTCATCCTCTCAGGCCCTGCCTGGGAGGCCCTGCTCCTCCCCGAGGCAGGATGAAGTCTGCCTTGGTCCGTATCCCCATCTGCACCCTGGTCCAAGCCTTCTCCAGCTTATTGCTGCCTTTAGCTCCAAACCCTCTGAACCTCGGCTTTCCCGTAGTATGCAGAGGCAAGGAGAGAGACGGGCAGCTTCTTTCCTATGGGGTGTCCCTCTTCATGTAGTGCTCCCAAAGGGGCCACTCCCTCACTGGGTCCATAGAGGCGCTCTTTTCCCACAGGAGTTACAACCACACCGCTCGGGAGAGGGAGTCGAGGACTCAGAGTCTGTGACAGACACTGGCGGAGCCCTGCCCATGCCCCCAGCCACTGGAGTTCACACGCAGCTTCTGTGGACAGCCCTGTCCACACCAATAGCGTCCCATCTCCAGCACCTGTAGGTCTCCATCTGGAGGTTTGCCCTGGCCACCGGGGTCCCCACAGCCCAGGTGCAGGGCGGAGGTGGTGCAGGGGTTAACCTGCCTGGAGCAGCTCATCACGAGGGACAGGAGTTGGGGGGCAAACAGCCCGGCTTCCTTGCTGCCCGTGGGAAACCCAGAGGCCCTCAGGGGGGTCAGGCCCCAGGAGCCCTCAGCAGTCACCCGCTCAGCACACCCTGTGTGGCTGCCTTCCTCCCTGCCTCTCTTCCCACTCTCTTGGGGTCGTTGTCTGGCATCTGCTCCTAGATGAACTGCTCGTGCCCAGACTTTGCCTGGGCATCTGCTCTAAGCCCAGTTAGGCCGGGGCATCTGTTTCAGAACCATGTGTGGGCTCCCGCCACCAAGCAGAACCCCCGGCTGTGCCACACACCTGGGCTCCGGGAAAGATTTCATGCGGGAAAGGACTCTTGCTGCTCCCAAACAATTTCTGAACAAGAGCAATAAAGGCTGGCAAGTTGGTGTTGAGCCTTTCCTTGCAGTCATGCCTCAGTTTCCCCGTCCTCTCTGCTGGTCCCACAGTTGGGCTGGACATCCCTCAACGTCATACTCTCTGGCCATGAAGACAGTCAAAGTCCACCACACCGACGCGCACCACCCCTGCCTCCATACAGGATGCCCTGCACTCCCCTCCCTGTGGGGAGGCCCCAGAGCCCAGACCACCACATGCAGGATCGTGGCTGAGGCCCTCAGTCAGGGCGGCAGGGTCGGAAGCCCTGCTCCTCTCCCCTGGCCCTGGCCCTGCAGGGCGCGCGGGCCAGGTGGGCCTTATCTCCTCCCCTGGTTCCGGCTGGAACGTGCCCTTTTTCATTTGCGCGGATATGTGCACATTGGGTGACTCCGTAAGTGAATGCCGATGTCGGATGGGGGCGGGGGGGCTGTCCCTCCCTTATCTCGGGGCTCATCCAGGTGGAATGAGTCCTGGGCCCAGAGCTCTGTTTACTCTGCCTTCTCTGCCCATTGTACATGAAATTGATCGGGGGTTGTTTTTCTTCTTTTTCCTCCAATCTCCTTATTAGTTCAGCCTCAGAAAGCCCCTTATCGCTGCGGATGTCAGGCACGCTCCGCCATCAGGCCCGGCCGCAGCAGACTGTCCATTAATTGATTTTGCCCTCCCCTCCTTGGAAGCACAAATCAGCGTGGCCCATTAGCAGCAATAATTCCCTGGAAAGGGATTATAAATCATGACCTCTGTCCAACGGCCGCTCACAGCGGAGGGGTGCCCACGTCGGGGTGTCAGGCAGGGAGCTGGGCCGGTGGAGGGTAGAGGAGGCCCAGCCGTCCTGAGGGCTCACTCCTAAACCCGAGACCCAAGCACCTGAGGCCACAGCCAGCCAGGAGCAGCCAAGGCAGGTCCCAGCCCAGAGGCCCTCCATCCCTGTGTGCTGAATGAGTAAAGGGAGGGAGGGAGGGGGGCTCCCTCTAGGGGGCAGAGTGTTTTGGGAACCTCAGGTTGACCCCCACACACCAAGTCCACATTATGGCACCGTCCTTGGGCTCTGTGGCCTCGAGTTTTCAGATCCCCACTTCCCCCCGTGCCGCCTCCCCCGCACCCCCTCGCTAGCAATGCTCCTGAAAAGACTCCGTCCGTGCTGGTCTTTGAAAACCTGAGTGGGAGAGGAGAGAGCAGAGAGGAGGAGGAGGTGGGGAGAGAGAGCTGCCAGGAAAGAGGAGGCGGCCACGGTCTGGCCGACTTTGCCAGCACGTGGCAGGTTCTCCGCAGGGACGGTGCTGAGGAGGCGAGGATATGTCAGTGGATGCCTGAAACCACGATAGGACCGAATCCTACCTATACACGTTCTGTCCTGTAGGTTCTCACCGCTGCACCTAAAGGAAGCACTTCACGGCTCTCTCTGGCACATCCAACCCGCCAGCATCACTGTTCTCGCCCTTTGGGGCCGTTACGAACTAAAAGAAGGACTATTTGCACACAAGCCCTGCAATACTGTGACAGCCCCTCTGATAACCCAGAGGCCGCTAGGTGAACCCTATGCGGCCTGGAGACATGGGACAAAGGGAGGATTCACTTCCCGGTGGGATGGAGGGCGACGGTGACAGATGTCATCACGCTCCTCAGAACGGCGCCCAATTTAAACCCTATGAGTTGTTCATCTCTGGAATTTTCCATGTAATATTTTTAGACCGCGGGTGACCGTGGATAACTGACACCGTGGAAAGGGAAGCCGCGGATATGAGTGGGTGCTTTGCCCACAGTGAACCTGGTGTACTCTGTGCCTGGGCCTGAGGGAGGCAGGGCTTCTGGTGGCTGACCGCCCCCCCTCCACCCCAGGTGACCCTGCTGTCCTCGGGCCCATGCATGCTCCCCTGCCCCGAGAGCCTTCTCTCACCTTCATTTCCTCCTGCCTGAGGACAGCCACCATTGACCGGGGACAGTGCCCAGACCTGTGGTCTTGGGCTACAAAGGTTCCAAGGCCTTCCCAGCATCCCCCGGGCATCCATGGCTAAGCTTCTTAAATGGCACACGAGAGAACTCTTCACACATTGAGCGTCTCCGAGGCAATAAAATAGAATTTGATTGCCACACGGCCTTGCAGGTCTAACGACAACCCTTGCTTAAACCAGGAGCCAGTGAGTCTATAGTGACGAGATGACAGCAGCACTCTGTCGTCCCATTTCTCCAGAATAGGAGGAATCCCAGCCCAGGGTGAGTTCGTGGCTCCAGATGCTTCCATCTGCCTCCAAGAGAAACCCACACCCCGCACGGTGCTGCCCGAAAGCTCTGGGGGTGAGGGGATGGCGCACAGGGCTGCTTAGATCCCAGGTGGCCTCGGGGAACCCTGAACCCACAGGATTGCAGAGAAGGCGGCTGCCACCCCATCCATGGCCCCACCTGGATCACAGGATGAGTGGGGTGTAGGGGTACTAGGGGGAGGGGGTAGGCACCTGCTTTCGGCACTCATCACAGCCTTGGGATGTTCCTGAGGTGCAGACTCCAGCTCTGCCTCTACTGGCCTTCCTTCTGGTTTGGCCTTGGAGCAGCTGGAGAGCCCTATGCCACCACCATCCTCTCTATCATCCATGTACTTGAAAACAGCGAATGTCTCCTCCTTGTTTTTATTTTCTGTAAGTCACACCTCCCCCTCTCTCCTCTCTCTCCCTCTGTCTTCCTTCCCGTCCCCTCCTCCCCCGCCCCTCCCGTTACAGAACCATAGGTGCTTGTCCTGGACATGCCTGTGCCAGTGTCTGCCTGCCCATAGCCCTTCACATGACACCTGTACGGGGGTATGGGAGGAGGTGCCAGCTGGCTGGGGCCAATCATCTGAGGTGGGGACTGACCCGGGGACAGCCACCCTCCGACTGAAGTGGCCACAGGAAAGGGTGCTCCTGGACACACTGCCTCCTAGAGGACTTGAGCCAAGAAATGCCGAGAGAAGGGGGTGCCTGGGAGCACAGTGACCAGAGACTCGCCTGCTGGGAGGCGGGAAGGGACTCTTCTGAGGGGAATGGGCAGGCACGCTAACGGTGGAAGAAAGAAGGGAGGTGCAGGCCCAGTTGTTCTGGAACCCTGGCTGCTCCTGGCTCCCCACCACGAGTTATTTCAGTTACCTGAGCTACCTGCAGAGCGTTCCTGTTACTCGAATGAGCCTTGAACAACTTAGAAAACCGAGCCTCATGGAGCCATTGAAATGTTCCAGAAAACCTAACAGTGGCCTAAACAAAAGGCTTTGTGTTTCTGACCTGCAAAGGACTAGAGACGGTGTGTGCAGGAACCAGCATCTTCGCATCGCTCCTGGCCTCTCCCTCAAGGACACAGGTTCGCACGGCGGGCACAGTCCCCCTGTGCATTCAGGAGAGACAGGAAGGGGCCAGCAGAGGCCGAGCCCTCTGCCCCCACCTCCTTGGCCAACTCTGCCCAGACCTGATTGGTCAGAGCTGGGTCACATGGCCACCCAGCTGCAAGGGAGCTTGGAAAGTGGGTGCAAGGAACACTGTCAATCCTCTGATCCCCTCCCCGTTTCTGAGCCTCTCTCCCCACTTTCATGTGTTTTTGCTTCCAGTGGCCTTGCCTGCACCTGGGGTTCCTCAGTGGACTGTCCACGGGCTACTGGGGCCATGTTGCCAGCAGGTGGGAGCCAGAGATGCCCAAAGGGCTGGCCAGGGTGGGAATAGAAGAGCCCAGCTCTCTGCCCCACTTGGGACTGACTGGGAGGGGCTTGACTGGCCAGGGCTCCCCAGGGACCAGGTGGAGGTAGCCTTAACTTACTGCCCTGCTCATTCATTCATAAGCCCCCTCAGGGCTGCTCCTGGGGATGCCAGTCTGCAAGCAGAGAGCAGGATAATTGTGATGGCGAGACCAGCCACGCTCCATTGCCTGGCACGTACTAATGTCGGGTTCTGGGGGGCAGGAAGGAAGGAAAGGCTGTCGGACCAAATCTGATGCTCTCCTCACTCTGCCAGGCCCGAGTGGCCCCCTGGGCAGCCCCCGGCTTCTCACCCATGAAGGGTTCAAGTCCCCAAGCTTAGGAGTTGGGAAGAAATCAGATTGGGTGTGAGTAAACCTTGTACTCAGTTGCCCTGGCTACCAAACGGGGCAGAATGGACCTGCCTATTGGGGGAACCAAGGATGAGTGAACTGGTGACAAATCAGGGTGTTCAGAAACCACGAACGGAGATGCCAGAACCCTCGTGCACTGCAGTGGGGAGGGCAACACGGTGCGGCCGCCTTGGAAAACGGCCTGGCGGGTCCTCGAAAAATTACACATGGAATGACCGCATGGCCCAGCAATCCCATTCTTAGGAATATATCCAAAGGAATTGAACACGTGTGGGCACACAAGAACGGGTGCGTGAATAGTCACAGCAGCATTACTCGTAATGGCCAAACGTCGAAACAACCCAAATAGCTCTCAACTGGAAAAAGGATAAATAAAACGTTGGTATATCCAGACAGGGAAATGTCGTTCAGCCATAAAGAGGAATGAAGTACTGGCAGGCCACAGTCTGGATGAACGTTACAACGTTAAGGCAACAGAAGAAGGCAGACAAAAAAGGCCACATACTGTGTGGCTGTGTTTGTATGAAATGTTCGGAGTGGGTGAGTCCGTAGAGGAAATAGATTAACAGTAGCCAGAGGCCGAGGGGTCAGCTTCAGGGAGGGGGACTGATGGCTAAAAGGTCCAGGGATTCTCTTCGAGGTGGTGAAACTGTTCTCCAGTTGATTGTTAAGAAGCGTCCGACTGTGTACTTTACGTTTGTGACTGGAATGGTATGTAAATCATACGTCAATAAAACTATTACAAATACACACGTACATAAGCAAAGAAGACATCCCGACCCTGCCCTCCCAGAGCCGGGACGCACTCTAGCCTCGTTTTATTCACACCTATATCCCACCGACATGGTGTCCTCGAAGCCAGCTAAAGGACTTCAAGCCAGACCAACCGTCAGCAAAGGCGGTGTGCGCCCAGTGTGTTAGGAGCACCCAGCCCCTGTTGTTCCTGATGGGACTGTCGCTATCTATTTGCTTTGCCCTGATTTGTCACCAGTTCATTCACCCTCGGTTCCCCCAATAGGCAGGTCCATTCTGCCCCGTTTGGTAGCCAGGGCAACTGAGTACAAGGTATACTCACACCCAATGTGATTTCTTCCCAACTCCTAAGCTTGGGGACTTGAACCCGTCGTGGGTGAGAAGCTGGGGGCTGCCCAGGGGGCCACTCGGGCCTGGCAGAGTGAGGAGAGCATCAGATTTGACCCAGAAACACCCGTCCAGCTTGCAGGAAGAGGGCGAGGCACGATGGCCTCAGCAGGACCCGGTAGGTCTATCTGAGGGGTCTGTGCCACTTGCTGCTCTCCATGGAAAAGAGAGGCTGGGGGGTGGGGGGAGGCAGGCCTGTTTGCACTCATGGCACTTAGTGCATCCAAGCTAAGCCGCGCTGTTCAAACAGACTCCCAGCCTCCGGACACCTGTGCCTGGGAGGGCGAGGCCGGCAGGAGGCCGAGTGCAGGTCCCCCCGGCCCTTCCCGCAGCTCCTCCCAAAGCCAGCCCCGCGGCCCTGGCAGAGTCCCGGCCTCACCATGCCCCACACTGGGCTCTGCAGCTGCTGGGGCGGCCGGCTGCTGCCCCTGCTGCTGGTCTATGTCTGCTACCTGCTGCTCGGCGCCACCATCTTCCAGCTGCTGGAGAAGCAGGCGGAGGCTCAGTCCAGGGACCAGTTTCAGTTTGAGAAGCTGCGCTTCCTGGAGAACTACACCTGCCTGGACCAGCGGGCCCTGGAGCAGTTCGTGCAGGTGAGGGTGGGCAGAATGGGGCTTCTTGTGGTAGGTCCAGGGCCACGACCCGGGGACTGATGTCCTGTTTGGAAGCAGAGGGTGTGGGAACAGAGCCAGGGGAGAGCTGGGTCCAGGTTTGAAACTGGAGCGCTGTGACATGGGGCAAGTCACTTAACCTCTCTGGGCCCAAGTTTCCTCATCTACAAGGTGAGGAGAAGAATCACTTCTGTGCCATGGACATTCAGGAGCAGGTTAGAAGCACCTCCTGAGCTGCTACTTGCTGCTTAAAAGTGGACGTAGTGCTACCAGTGCTGTGCAAATGTCTTTCTCCCCCACTCCGCGCTTCCCCACCCAACCCCATGGCCACTGTGCTGACCACACTCAGGCTGTGGCAGTGGGGAGGCACAGAGCAAGGTCAGGAACAGCTGCCACACTGGTGCGCCCGGCCTGGACCCTGGCCGTGGCTTGGTGAGCAGTGACCAGGGCAACTGAGCCCCATCCACACCGTGCCCATGGGAGGCAATCTCTGATGGTGGAGGGAGTCCCCCCTGCCTGGCTCCCTTCTGCTCCCCTGCACAAACTCTGGGGTCCTGACATGCTCTCTCCAAGAAACAAGGCAAAAGGCCTCGTTGCTGGGGAAGGGAAACGCATTGGAGACTAGGAGGCAGAGTAAAGGATCACAAAGACACAAGCAGGTCAGCACCGCAATGGGGGCATTCACTGAGCATTTGCCATGTGCCTTCAACAGCGGGGAACAGGGTCACTATGGGGGCCTGGTGTTTACAGGTGTTTTCTCATAATCACTTGCATCACCACCATCTCCGGTCTGTAGGTGGGAACTGCAGGTGGTGTGTGTTGGCCAAGACTGCACAGTTAGTGGTAGAGACAGAACTGGCAGTCAGGCCAGCTCCTCTTCACCACACAAATGAGCATAAGCACCAGAGCAGGGGACAGGGGTGCGGCAGTTCTCAAGTATGGCCCCGACCAGCTGCATCAGCACCACCTGGGACAGCACCTGGGAGCCTGTTAGAAACACCAGTGATCACACTACCCCAGACCCACAGAGTCAGGGGCGGGGCCAGAAGGTGACCATGCTGATGCCCACGCAGGATGGAGAGCAGCTGGCTATGAGCTCAGTGGGCTGTGAGACACCTGCCCAGGCCATTCTTCACGTTCCTGCTGCCTCGCAGTGAGGGTTGGGCCACAGCACCCACATCAGGACTGGAAAGGGCTTGGGAGCCTCTCGAGACTCCGGGAGGTGTGAGGGAGGAGAAGGGGGCTACAAGAGAGGCCCTGGAGCCTCCTGCTCCCTCAGCCCTGGGTCCCAGGAGAAACCCAGGAGCCAGAGGGTGTGGGAAGGGTTGGTAGCTCTGCAAATGGAAGAGCAAGCCACAGGCTTGGCTGAAGCTCTGAGGGAGCCAGGACATCCCTCACATCCTCAGGAGGGACCTCACTTTCCGGGGGGTGTCTAACTAAAAGGCAGAGTCCTGGGATGAGGTTCCAGAGCACACGTGATGGTTCAGATCACCAGGGAAAGCCGCCACAGTACTGAGGCAGTATCCAGGGAAGGAGGCCCTGTCTGGGTTCACAGGACTCGGACGGCTCCACCACGGGTTCTGAGAGAAGGACGGAAGGGCCCCGCTCAGCACCCTCACTGACTTCAAGGCCCCTCCTCAACGGGATGGAGAACGTCAGCATGGGGGCAGCTGAGTCCGGGGCAAGTGCTGTTCCCAAGAGGAAAGGGTCTCCAGGGAGAGGGTGTGTTCCAGAATATTCCATCTTGGCCCGTCTGGGTGTGTGGGAAAGACAGGGAGGCCAAAGTCCACATGCAACGAGGCCAGTTCTGCCAAAGTGAGAAGAAGCAGACAGCCTGTGTCAGGGCGCCTAACAGCCTGGCTCATGGGACCACCCCACCAGCAGGGAAACGTTCCCACAGGAACTGGAGGCCAGAGCTGCCCTCCCCCACCTCCTCCCGCCTGCCTTTGGGGTTCTACCAAGTGGTCAGGCTGTGCTGCTGCCCCTGCACAGCTCATAGCTACAGGGAAAGGGATGGGGGAGAGAGCCCTGCCTACCTGAGAGAGCTGACCTGCAGGGAGGGGTTCAGGTTCTGTAAACACACACACACACACACACACACACACACACACACACACACAGGAGACCTTTGCCCACCTCTGATGGAATTTCCCCTCTAGGCCTGGACTGGCACCCACTAGGGGGCAGCAAAGAGCAAGATTACCAGCTCACCTGGAAGCACAAAGGACAATCAGCCTCCTTCCTCAACCCCCTCCCCTCACCTTCCCGATGGACCCCAGACCCCATGTTCCCAAGGAAACCCTTCCAGGAACATCCAACCTGAAATCTTCCCACTGACCTAACAACCCGTTGGCATCTCATGCAGCATCTCCCACCGGGTCCGTTCCTTAAGCATCTTCTGCCTCCTTGTGCCATTCCCCTCCACCAGCCCACATCACGGCCCCGGGCAGCGTAGCCGCTCTCAGCGTTAGTTTCCATTAGTTTCCTTTTCTGAGCAAAGGAAACAAGACCGCCTGAGAAGCTCACTAAGTGAGGCGCCACAGAAGCACCCTGCTGAGATCTGGGCTCCAACTGGTTCCATCACCCCTCTTCCTGCCATCCCACAGGTCATCATGGAAGCCTGGGTGAAGGGCGTGAACCCCAAAGGCAACTCCACCAACCCCAGCAACTGGGACTTTGGCAGCAGTTTCTTCTTTGCAGGCACGGTGGTCACTACCATAGGTAAAGGCCGGGTGAAGAAGGGCTCCCCCTGTCTAGGTCTGGGTTCCCCGAAAGCAGATGCTGGGGTAAGGATGTGGTTCCTCTGGGAGGTGATCTCAGGAAGCTCCGGTGGAGACGGGGGAAAGTGAAACAAGGAGGGAAGGCACTAAAGTTTGCATCGATGAGCAGGTTACTGGGTACAGCAACTGGGCTCACTCTAGACCCTCTGAGAGGCAAGGTGGAGTCCATCCTCAGAGCAGGCCCCGCGAGGGGCGGGAAGGCAGGGCAGTGTGTCTCCTCGCTCCTGCCCTGGCTGGTAGAGAGCGAATCCTGGATGTGTTAATGCTCCAGCACTTGGACCTGCCCACGGACCAAGGGAACTCTTGCAGCCAAAAAATCTCTCCGGTACAAGATGCAGGGACTTGGAGGGAAGCCATCTGCGTGCACAGGAACTGTCTACAGGCTGCAGGTGCTGGGCCAGATGTTCCAAGGGGCCAGGACACTCGGAGTGTCTGCTACACCCCTCAGCCAGAAACCCTGCTCCGACCCGGCAAGGAAACCCAGACCCTCACTCACCCCATCTATTCAATTAAGATCCATTAGGTCCAATGCCTTCTTTGAGCTCCGGTGCCATGGGAGACAGAGGAAGGAGTGAGGGGAAGGGGGGTTCATACAAACTTGGGTCGGACCCAGACTCAGCCCTGAAGGAGCTTCCAATTCAGTGAAGAGGGATACAACAAACACCAAAAGTAATAGTGCCAGGCAGAGGAGATAAGCAGGTAGGAAAGACAACAAAGCCTTGTGGGAAATCAGACCTACTAGGAAGGTGAAGGGTGGCCAACAGGAGGGCTTCCTAGAGGAAGTGTCGTTTAAGATGGGCCTTGAAAGACAAGCAGGGGTCTTCTAAATAGGGATGGTCCTAGCAGAGAATGAGACAAGTGTTCACGTGACCAGGGGTGCTTCCCCTCCTCCCCCAGTGGCAGCTAAGACCACCCACCTCTGCTGGAGTCTGTGGGGGAGGCAGTTCTGAACTCTCTTCCCCACACTTCACTCCTCCTCCCCTGCAGGATATGGGAACCTGGCACCCAGCACCGAGGCAGGCCAGGTCTTCTGTGTCTTCTACGCCCTGGTGGGCATCCCCCTCAACGTGATCTTCCTCAACCACCTGGGCACAGGGCTGCGTGGCCACCTGACCACACTGGAGCGGTGGGAGGACCAGCCCAGACGCTCCCAGGTAGACCCCACCCTCCCTAACGCCCTGCTGTGACATATCCTTTCCCTTTAATCCTTTAGAAGCCAACACTGACTGACTGAGTGTGGCCAGCAGGTCTTAGGTAGGCACTGGTGGGAGAAGGGAGTGAGGTTGAATGCCATGTGGCTAGGCAGACTTGCCAAGCCCTCACAGAGCTTTGCAGAAAGTACAGGCTATCGGAGGAGTCCCACAGTAGGCTGAAATGACCAGGACTTTTTTAAAAATATATTTTTATTGATTTCAAAGAGGAAGAGAGAGAGAGAGTGATAGAAACATCAATGATGAGAGAGATCATTGATTGGCTGCCTCCTGCATGCCCACACTGGGTATTGAGCCAGCAACCCAGGCATGTGCCCTGACCGGAAACTAAACCACGACCTCCTGGTTCATAGGTTGATGTTCAACCACTGAGCCATGCCGGCTGGGCATGACCAGGACTTTACACCCCTGTAGCTGCCACACATTCTGAAGGAGATGACAGCTGGATGCCACCTGCTGACAGCTGGTCAACATGGCACACCTCCATGGTCACCACGGAAACTCCAACGAACTCCAGGCCACCCAGCATGCCCTAGTGCCCACCCCACTGGCCAGTCCTTTGCAAAGCCAGACACACTAGGAGGACAAAGGTGCAGAGGAAGCTGGGACATTTCAGTCACAGTCTTCTGTCCCAGATCTGAGTCCTGGGGGAGTTTTACTAGCCCAAAGGAACCTCCAACTTCCAATGGAGCCACCAATGCAGTCCCTCCGACCAGCTCTTCCCCTGACACGGAGATCCAGGCCCCGCCCCAAAAGTCTGCAGGGCAGAAAAGGGACTGAGCTGTGACCCAGTCCCACTCCCAAATTTCCCCCAGACTCTCCCTCCATACAGTCCTGGGGTCTCCCAAGTGGACTCAGAGATGGACTCCCTCCCTCTCTCCAGGTACTGCAGGTCCTGGGCCTGGCTGTCTTCCTGACCCTGGGGACGCTGGTCATTCTCATCTTCCCACCCATGGTCTTCAGCCATGTGGAGGGCTGGAGCCTCAGCGAGGGTTTCTACTTTGCCTTCATCACTCTCAGCACCATCGGCTTCGGGGACTATGTTGTCGGTGAGAACAAGGCCTTCACATATCTCAGAGTCAGAGACACCGGGATCGGGGGTTGGGGAGATGTCAGCGGGGGTGACCACTGAGGATCAGATGGCCCCTGGTTTTGTGGGGATGAATGGTTTTGGAGGCTGCTGTGCGTTCTCACCTCCTCAGAAGCTACTGGTCTGGAATCCGTATCCTTTCCCCAGAGACCTCCGTTGCTGACCCTTGTTATGGGGAGACTGGCAGGGCCCCAATGGACCCTGGGGGGGGAGTAGCTGTGTCCTCAGATCCCTCGCATTTATCACATTCCATTCCAGGCACGGACCCCAGCAAGCATTACATCTCGGTGTACCGGAGCCTGGCGGCCATCTGGATCCTCCTGGGCCTGGCGTGGCTGGCGCTGGTCCTCCCATTGGGTCCCCTCCTTCTGCACAGGTGCTCTCAGCTCTGGCTGCTCAGCAGGGGCCTCCGCCTGAAGGAAGGGGGAGTTCCTGAGGCCAATGGGCTCCCCAGACCTCAGAAGATCTCCACCTCTGCATGAGGCCCCTCCCAGTGGCCCGAGGAACCCCCTCAGCTTCCCCTGCCTTGCGCATGTGTTCTTCGGATTTCCCACCCACCTGGGTTGGGGTTGCCTCTCTACTTAGTTAGTCCCAGCCACAGCCGATCTCAGGAGCTCACTGGAGAGAGAAAGAAGGGAGGAGTGTTCCAGAAAGTACCAGAATGGAGATGCGGAGACAGGATCAATGACGGATGGGTGTGTAGCGAGAGGTTGGCCATTGTCCCAGAGCCCCTGCCCTTGTGCCCTCAAAGGTGATCACTGTGGTCCTATCCCCACTGGCCTCCTCCCAGCCCCTCCCCAGAGGCTCCCACAGGACAGCAAAGGGTGGCTGTGCTTTTGCCTCATTGGAGACCTGCCCTGTGTTCCCTGGCCTGGCCCCACGATGTGGTGGGCACTGTGTCAGGCTCAGGGAAGCTCCTGCCCTCCATGTGCACTTAGTCCCGTGGAAGGACCAGCCAAGTAGAGAGGCAACCTCAACCCAGGGTCCAAAAGGCTATGACAAGGGCAAACAGGAGCCCATGGGAACAGCTGGCAGGGAGGGGGAGGACGGGGCAGGGGGCTTGGGGCATCTCCGTGCGGACAGGATCTGCCCTCAGGAAACTGCACTGAGGGGCAGGCAAGCGCCAGTGCCCTGGCCAGGAAGTCCAGAGCTGTCCGTGGAGGTCTGGGTGTCCCGCCCACTTTCCTGGGAATGATTTCCCCTGACCCTCCCCCAGGGCACCCCTTGACCCCATTACCCACTCTGGGCTCCTGTCCTCTTAAGAGCATTTCCAAACATATTTCCCTGGGAATGCGAAGAGTCAGCAGATCCCAGGAGACTTCCCCGAAATGAGCTCCATGGAGGCGCAGCCTCCCCTGGGAACCAGTTCTGCTGCCTGACCTTTCTCCCGCCAGATGGCCACACCTCCGGCCAGGGGAGAGGAGAAACTGAGACCAGTCCTGCCAAGGCCCCACTCATCGAGGACTGCAAACCTCAGCCCTGGCCTCTCCCAGGACCCCAAGCAAGGCAGGCCCTAAGGGTCGGACCTCGGGACGGGCCTGACGCAAGGCCCTGAAGCAGCAGAAGCCCCAGGTGGAACGCCCAGGGGAGCATCTACAGCCGCGTGGCCCAGATTACACCCTGGGACTTCCTGTTGAAGCTGAGGACCCCTGGGGACCCCTTACCACCAGGACCTCCCTCCATTCTGACTAGAGGAGGGAGTACGGGGGGCCTCCTCAGAAGTAGGGAGTGGACAACCCACCGGTCAGACCCCTCTGCCTCCCAGGCTCATGGACAGGACTGATCCACCCGCGCTCATCTTTGGATGCACAGAGGGAAGGATGAGGGTGCAAGAGAGCGGGGAGCACTTGACAACAGCAGTCCTTGGAGACGGTCCCCGGATCCAGGGGCTTAGGCAGTGGCCCTAAGAAAATAAACTTGGCTTCTACCTTCTCTTCCCCCTGAGTCTGGTCTCCTGCAGTCCTCCCTCCCACTGCTTACTGCAGGACAGCTGAGGGCTTGGGGGCCAGGGCCCCCAGCACCCCCAGCCCTCCCCCTCTCCCTGAGCGGGGCTGGCGGTGGGCACTCCCTACACATCCGAGGCGGGGCGAGATGGATTGGATCCTGGGCAGGGTGGGGCACGCCTCCTCTGCT
Source organism: Murina feae (assembly GCA_004026665.1). NCBI lineage: Eukaryota > Metazoa > Chordata > Mammalia > Chiroptera > Vespertilionidae > Murina > Murina feae. The sequence continues at coordinate 73,151 of PVJC01001724.1, forward strand.
GAGAACACTGGGCACACAGCGGTTGGCCGGAGACGGGACCAGCAGAGCGCAGGTCTTTCCTCTCCACCTGCATCCCAGCCCATGGCTCCCCAGGCCGGTCGCCCTGGCTGTCCTACCCTGTGCAGACCCGGAGCCCGGGCAGCATCCGAGGGCAGGGCCCCGCGCTGCGCCCTGCCAGGCACCCTGCTCCTGCTCCTCGCCTACCTGGCTTACCTGGCCCTGGGCACCGGCGTGTTCTGGATGCTGGAGGGCCCCGCGGCACAGGCCTCCAAGGCGAGGTTCAAGCTCGACAAGTGGGCGCTGCTGCGGAACTTCACGTGCCTGGACGGCCCGGCGCTGGACTCGCTGATCCGGGTCAGGGGAGCGCGGGTGGCGGTAGGGGGCGATGGGACATAGCCTGGCCCCGGCCAGGAAAATGCAGGGGGCATTTCTCCAAAAGGGTGGAGGCGACAGACGCGGGGACCACGCTGCTGCACGTGGCGGGGTGCGGGGAGAGTGTTGGATGGACAGACAGACAGGAAGGTTCCCCGCTCCAGGGAGAGGGACTTGCGGCGGGGCTGTGAGCTCTTTAGGGGCCAGAGGGCGTGACCCGCCCTGTGGAGAGAGGGTTTCCCGGCGCCAACGCCGAACTTGGGGATGAGGACGGCAGGGGGCGCGCCTACTGGGTCAGGAGCTGCCAGGGCCCGCCCTGTCGAGTCAGAACCGGCCAGGGTGCTCTCAGCCGGCTTGGGGGCGTGGCGGGAGAGGGTGGGACTGGGACGGGGCGGCGCTGCGTTGGGGTCGCACCCGAGGGTGAAGGACTAAAGGGCGCGCCCAGCCCCTTCCACACAGAGACCCGGGTGCAAATACGCGCATTAGGAGCGAGGGTGCAGGGGGTGCTGGGGCGCTCACAGGGGCTGGGCAGCCTTCTCAGCCCAGAGGCCTATGTGGGCAAGGACGCAGGGGTTCCTGAGGACCCAGACTGCTCAGAAGATGGGGGCCCAGCGGGCTTGCCAAGGGGGAGCAGGGGAGGGTTCTTGGGACAGGGCATGAAGGATGGACCCAGGTCTTCTCCACCTCAGGGCAGGCGACCTGGCCTGGAAGCTGCTGGGATGTGATGGATGCGTTAGCATCCAGAGCCCTGGCTTGATCCCAGACACAGACAGCTGCACACCTGGCCCCCAATCCCCTCTGGGAGGGCAGCCTGCATCCCGGGCATCAGGCAGGGGCAGTCCTGAGCCCTTGGCCTGGGCCACAGCAGGGCCTGGAGCTGCGCAGGGGAAGGACCTGCTCTGCTGAGGACCTAATATAGCACTTCCACCCCCGACCTCTCAACCCCTGTGAGCACAGCCCTCCGCCTGGCAGGGGAGGTGAGCTTCCCCGGGGCCAGGGATCAGGAACAGTGCTGAGATGGCAATGACACTAATGCCTCTGTATAGCACTTCCTGCGTGCCCAGCACCGTCCCTAGTGTGTCACCTTGTTTCGTCCCCACCTACCTCGCAGGCAAGTACCGTTACATCATCCCATTTTAGAGTCGAGGAAGCAGAGGCTCAGGGAGCCAGCACACATGCATGCCACAGAGCCCGGGAGCCCAGGGTGTGTCTGTGGGTGTGGATGTTCCCAAGGTTCCCACAGGGCTCCCCCTCCGTACACTCCCCCTTCACACCTCCACTCAGCCCTCCCTGGCTTCAGCCCCAGGAACAAGGACAGGCCGTCTCCAACCAGCTCTCCCCTGTGTGCAGACCTGTGCATGCAGCTTCTTAGCGGCTCTGAAGTTCCTCCAAGGGCAAGAGCCCTCCTCCTCCACTGGCCTCACATTCACACAGCTCCCGGGGCCCAGATGCTTCCTGCACTGCCCGCACCAAATAGCGCCAGAGGCTTGGGCTTCCGACTAGCTCCTGTCTGCTCCCCTGGGCCACTCTGTGCCTGGATGCAGGCCAGGCCACTCGGTCACTCAGCCCGGCACTCTTTCTGCTTCCGGTCTGCCAGCGTCTTCTATATTGCCCGCTGCCATAGAGCACACAACCTGATCTTTCTTTAAAAAAAAAAAAAAAAAAAGAGGAAGAGAGAGAGAGATCGAAACGTCAATGATGAGAGAGAATCATCGATTGGCAGCCTCCTGCCCGCCCCACACTGGGGATTGAGCCCACAACCTAGGCAGGCGTGTGCCCTGACCAGGAATCAAACCGTGACCTCCTGGTTCATGGGTCAACGCTCAGCCACTGAGCCACGCTGGCCGGGAACAACCTGGTCTTTCCTCGCCTTTGCTCAGAAGCCTTGGGAGAGGCCTGTTGCCCTCTCTCTGGGAGGCAGAGCCAAGGATGACCTGGCTCCCAGCAACCTATATGAGATCCCAGGTGCAGTGCAGCCTGCCGGCTACCAAGGTGTCCTTCCACTCGGAGCAATCCCATCTGACCTCAAGGAAGGCCCAGCTACAGCATCACCCCTCCAGGAAGCCTCTTCCCCGCACCCCCCCCGAATGAGCACCCCTTCTTTCTGTGTTCCTCTGGCACTGTATTCGTAGCGATAAGGATGACACCCACCGCTAGCATGCACCAGGTCCAGGCGCTGTTAGAACACGTAGTGCCTCACTTAACCCTCACCACAATTCTATGGAGGAGGTGCTGTCACTGTCCCCACTTTGCAGGTAGGGAAACTGAGGCACGGAGCTGGGTGTCTTGCCCAGGATCATGCCGCTGCACTGCCCTAAAGCTGCGTTCACTGCACTGCATTGTCTCCATCCCACTGAGGACCGAGGTCATGTCTCTTTCGTCTCCGTGTCCCCTAAAACACCACAGGTCACGTCGGGCCAGAGCTTGTTGCAAGAATGGGAGTAAGCAGAAAAGAAACTGGTGTTCTTCCAACCAGCGAGACATCCTGCGGTGGCCCCAGGGGCAAGGGAAGTGAGGGAGCCATCCCCAGGGTCCCTGCCCCCAGGGAAGCCGCTGGTTGGAGGGAGACTCCTGGCCCGGGCCAGTCTGAGCTCAGAGTAGTTGTGAGGATTATCCATGCATGTGTGTGAGTGTGTGTGTGTGTACATGTTCTCATGTGTGTGAGTCTGGGTGCAGGAGCCCAGTCACCCCAGAGCCTGGTGGTCACTGCAGCCTCTCCCCCAGGGCATCATCCATGCGTACCAAACTGGGGACATCGTCCTGGGCAACACCACCAGCATGGGACGCTGGGAGATCGTGGGCTCCTTCTTCTTTTCTGTGTCCACCATCACCACCATCGGTAAGTGCGGGGTGCATCCAGGGGAGCATGGCTGGTGCGGTGGCCTCCCCATGAGGGATAGGGGACCAGTGCCTTTTGGAGGGGTGTCCGGACCTCGGGACTCCCAGGGTGGGTGGTCCCTGCCCTGAGGGCACTACCTGGGAGCAGGGTCCCCAGCTCACAGCAAATCAGCTGTACCAGGTTCTGCATTTCCCCAGGGTCACCAGGAGTTGGTATTAAGCTCAAGGTTGAGAAGCACCGATCTAGGGGGCTTCTGCCTCACAAAACCCCTCGAGAAGCAGGGGTCTCCCCTGGGCAGGAGTAAAGATGCTCTGGGCCAAATCCGCCCAACACTGAACCCAGGGGTAGTTGGGGGTGGGGCGAGGATGGTGGTGGGAGGTGAGGGAGAGAGAGCAGGAATCCTAAACAGCCTTGCAACCCGTTCTTGCCTTTGGTGGGAAGTGGCCACTCCTCAGCTCCTCAACCCATCCCTCCCCTCTCCAAGCGCCCTGCCTCCCTCAGCTGGGACACTGGGACAGATCCCTGCCTCCACCCAGTTTCCCTGGCCCTGCCCGCAGGAGAGTAGAGGTGGAACTTGTCCCGGGAGGGTGCCTGGGGGCTGTTGTGAGTGGAAGGTGAAGAGGAGCCTGGATCCCCAGTTCTAGACCCAGGAAGCAAGATTCCCCCTGCCCTGGTGTCAGGCCCAACCCCTGCATGACACAGGAGTCACCACCAGGTGGCAGGCTGACACCGCCAGTGGCTCGGGCTACCTGCACCATCCAGGATCCTCTCAGGATGGAGCCAGGCCACAGCACTCAGAGGGCTCTCCACCTAGTTTTCAATCGGCCACTACTTCTCTGAAGCAGGTCTCAGGGCTACACGGGAGCTTGGACAGCCCTCCACCTTGAGGCAAGCATGCCTGGGGGCCCCTCAGGCTCCATGGACCCTGTGCCTGGGGGTATGGTGTTTATCCATCTCTGAACCCCCAGGATCTAGGACAAGGCCCAGCACTCAGGACAAGGACCAGCCCAACCGCAGAAGACCTTACAGGGCACTCAGCAGACGCTGACACACACTCATTCCAAAAGTACCCATTCCACCAGCACCAGTGGAGATCCAGGACGGGGGGGGGGGGGGATATGGAGGCACTGCCACAGGTGTAGGGGCCTTCAGTCTCTGAACCCCACACCTCCCCCACCCCCTGCCCCAGGCCTGTGACTTTGGCCCCTGATTCAGGAATCTGCAGCCTGTCTCTTCCCAGCCCTGCGGTGCTTAGCCTGGTCTCCATCCCTGTCCATTTCTCTCCCTCGGTTCCACTGCCTGAGCTGGCTCTGAGGGGCAGAGGAACAGGGCCCGCGCCCCACCCTACACTTACGGTCTACTTTAACATTTGAGATGTTGGGCAAACGGTCCAACCTCCAAGCACAGGGCTTCTATTTTCATGTTACGGATGAGGAGACTGGGGCCCGCGGAAGCTCACTGTCCAAGGTCCCGTGGCTAGCAAGCAGCGGAGTTGGCATGTGAAACCAGCTGAGGGACTGCATTGCTCTTTCCAAGGACTTGGGACCCGCGTAAGGGCTGTCCTTCCCAAGCCCTAGAACGAAACGGGGTCTGACAGGCACACGACTCTTCCGGGCCAGCAGGAGCCCTGAAACCGTGCATCGTCTGTGAAGTCCATCCCCAGCTCGCTCCTGTGTCCACTCACCTATCCGCCCATTCATTTAACAAAAGGACTGCACTCCTAGTGCGGCCCTGACAGTTCTAGGTGCTGGCGATACAACGGAGAGCAGAACTGGCAGGTCCCTCCCCTTGGGGGTGCCGACATTCCACTGTGAGGGAACACAAACTATCAAATGCATAGACTATATTGGGGTTGTAAGAGGTGCTTAGAGGAAAAGAAAGCCAGGAAAGGGAGTTTGATAGCGATGGGGGACGGGGACTGCTACACGTGGGGTGGCCCTTGAAGCAGAACATAAACAAAATACGAGAGCAAGTCATGCAGATAGCGGGGGACAGAGCCTTCCACCAGCACGTGCAGAGGCCCTGGGGTAGAGCGTGGCTGGTGTGTTTGGTGAACAGTAGGAGGAACAGATGCCTGGAGAGGATTGGAACTGAGGACTGACTTTGGAGAAGGGACAGGGGAGCCCGACCACGGGAGACCTTACAGGGCGCTTGCAAAGTGTCTTAGGGCTGGACTACCCGAGTGAAAGAGGGGACAGGTGGGAGGCACGCTGAAGCGAGAGGCGGCTTAGATGGGCCATGGCCACCAAGCATTCAACGGGCAGGTGAGGACTCCGTTGATATCCATTAATTCTGCTACCTGAGGGCTGACTGAGAAGGATGGGGCAGAGGAGACCCCTTTTGTATCAGCCTCAGGAAGGCAAAGGCATCCCCGGAGCTCCTCCCAGATCCGGAATCTAAGTGCTGCCATCCCACAGGTTGGGATGAAAAGGTCAAACCCAGGAAGTGCCTCTGGCTCCAAAACCCATGCTCTAGACGAGTGCCCCTGCCTCTTCCAGGACCGTGCCTCTGAGACCCCTGAGTGAGGCAGAGGAGCGTTCACCACCAGTCTCAACACAGTGCACAGGAGTGTGCTGGGGGGGCGGGGGGAAGCAGTGATGCAAGGCATCTGCTCGCCTGTTTACACATTCATTCCCATAGTTCCAGTTCACTCACTCGTTCATTCATTCATTCTCGTACTCTTTCAACACACATATGGTGGGCTCCTATTGAGTGTCAATCCTGTGCCAATTGTTGAGAATATAAAGATAATTACGACCCAGCCCCTGCCCCGAAGGGGCTCACGACCCTCAGGAGCAGCAGACATGGGAATAAATCATTCTCAGGCAGTGAGTGGGTTATCCTCAAAGCCTGCAGAGTAGGGGGAGAGGGGGGAATGGCGGGGGGGGGGGGGGGGGGGGCGCCACTCCTCCACCAGACCATTTGCAGGTGGTAGGAAGGCAGGAAGTACACATTTGGTAGGGGGTATCCTGTTCAAAGGCACAGGGGGAGGAGGGTTTGGGGGCTCAGCAGGCAGGAGTGCAGCCAGAGCTGGGCTAGGTGACCATTTGGACTTTTCCTGCTGACATGAGGAATAATACAGAATGATAACCTGGGGGTGAAGTCATCAGGTTTGTGTTTTAGAAAGACAAGACAGTGGTGACCAAGAAAGGGGGAGACAGAGGTGGGGGGAATGGAGGAGGAAAGAATGTCCAGGCTGACGGAATCCTTTTAGGAGCACCTCACTCTCCCCTCACCTCCCCCTCCCTGATCTTCATGACAGAGGCCCCAACCTCCCTCTCCCTCAGGTCCCTGATGGGCATCCTCTACCCTCACTCCCGAGGGGGTTGGGAAAGAAGCTGGGTGCGTTAGTTAGCGCCCTCTGGAAATCAGATATCTGACCGAATCAGGTGTGCAAGAGATGTCGGGCTGGTGGCTTTGAAGGAAAGAGAGGAACAGTAGAGATGGCGAGAGCCTGGGGAGGCAAAACAGGTCTGAGACCTGTGACGGGAGAGGAGGAAGGAAGGCCTTGAGGGCGATGGGCACAGACTGCAGTGGGGCTCTGAGAGGCTCGGCCAGGCGAGGGGGGTCCCGAGCAAGGTGGCCTGTTGTAAAGTGACCAGACGACACGCTTTTGGTGGGACAGCCACCAACATTTTTAACAATTTGTCCCGCATCCCACAGCATTTTAAAAAATATCCCGATTTTTGGAAAGAATGCACGACAAGCTAGGGAACGGCGGGAGAACGGGAAGGGAATATACGGTTTTTGGCGGCCAAGCAGTCAACGGTGTCCTGCTTTAGCAATGTTAAAATCTGGTCACCTTACTGTTAGAGGAGGCCTGCATCGGGCAGGAGCCGCCAGCTTGGGTGCCGGGAGCCACCCAGGGACAGCAGCTTCAATGGTGCAGCGAATCCCAGAGGTGCAGGGGCTGGAGGCTCCAAGGCTTCCCACGTCCCTGTGCCCCATTCCTCTGCCCGCTGAGAGGGAGGAGGGGAGGGAAGGGAAGACGGGGCGCTCACTCTCACGTGCTCATGTGCTTTGCTGAGCTTCCCGGAGCCTCAGTTTTCCAGTCTGTACCATGTGGGCATAACCTCGTCTGGAAGGAGGGAGCGGGGTCCTAGGCCCCCTGCACAGGCTGGACACACACCAGCTGCCATGTCTGAAGTGGGTGAGGAGCAGGGGCCCCAGGGACAGAAGGGTCCCCTGATGTGCCCGTCTCCCCCTCAGGCTACGGCAACCTGAGCCCCCACACGATGGCCGCCCGCCTCTTCTGCATCTTCTTTGCTCTGGTGGGGATCCCGCTCAACCTCGTGGTGCTCAACCACCTGGGGCACCTCATGCAGCAGGGTGTGCACCGCTGTGCCCGCAGGCTGGGGGGCGCCTGGCAGGTGAGGGCCCAGGGCAGCGGGGGCAGGGAGGGGCACTTGTGGAGTGAGGGTTGCGCTGGCCACCGTGGCCACTGATGGCCTTGGTGAGCATCTCTGGTGGGAATGGGGGCTCTGGAGGGGTTGATGCTGGGAGAACTGGGAGTCGGGGTTACCGTGGAGATGTGGCGGATGGGGGTCACTGTCCAGAAGGGATTTTAGTAATAAAAGAGCTCAGTGGGGGAGACACGGTGGGACCTGGTAGACGGGAAGGGCCCCAGGACCAAGGCCTTGGCTGGAAACCTGGGGGACACAGCCAGGTGGAGAGGCCCCGAGGGCGGCCCCCTCTCACTGCCTGCAGCTCAG
>PVJC01001725.1:0-51884 GCA_004026665.1 Murina feae
AACCCAGACATAGTTTCTGGCACATGGAGGGGCTTGATCCCTGCTTGCTGAGCTCAGATGGGTTCTGCCTGCACCTCCAGAGCACGTCCCCACACCTGCTGCCTCTTCAGGAGGTGGGCTCTTGGAGCTTGCAGATGACTGCTGGCAGGGGTTGGTGTTAACAGGAGAAGCCTGCTTTGCCATCAGGTGCCTGTTTCTCATTCAGGACCTGTTACCATATGTGGTGCCTTGGTACAAATAATCAGGCAGCGACCACTCCTGGCTTCAAAGCCACCCTGGGGTCAGGAGCACAGCTAGGCCTGTCCTGGGGCCCTGGGCAGCTCAGTGAGGTGGGGAGAGGAGGAGGCTGGGGCCAAAGCAAGTGGAAAGGCTGCTTGAGAGCGAGTGGAAAGAGGCGAGGGCTGCTCAGGGGACAAGAAGGGCTGACTCTGAAGCTATTACTCTTGCAGCTCCCTCTTCCCGCTCTTTAAAAATAGACACGTTGCAAAGAGGGAAAGGAGGAAAACAGATCAAACAGATTCTTGCAGTGTGGTCAGGAGCACTCCCGTAGGTTGCTTGCCCTCTCATCTCTCAGGCGTTCTGCCCAGGAGAGAAGGATAATGCGTTTCTAGTTCCTGAAATCTGCAGGCCAACCTGGGACACCGTGAGTGCTCCCACTCCAGCACTACTTCACATCAGCCTCAGAACAGCCCGGGAAGCTTTTGCTGCTGTTGTTTTATTTCAAGTCAACAAATAGGTGAGTGAAGACGGACACTAACTCTACCGCCGTGAGTCCTACATTCTATATTCTCAAGACCGTTAAAGATTTGGTCTTGGGGATGCTACAAAGAAGAGAATTTGAGTGATATGACTCAGAGTCACTAGGGTGGGGGTTGGTCCGTTGGACTGGGAAACCAAGGGAGGCTTCTCTGAGGAGGTGACATTGGAGCTGAAGCGTGAGGGAGGAACCCAGCTGTTTCAAGAATGAGGCAGAGGAGAAGTCAGAGAAGGAGCAGCAGGTGCAAAGTGTGGGAAGGGGGCTGTGGCCTCAGGCAGACAAAGGAGACGACACCGGCCGGGCACAGTGAGAATGGCCCACCCTGAGCAGAGGGCAGTGAGAGTGGCCACGCTGAGCAGAGGGCAGTGAGAGTGGCCACGCTGAGTAGAGGGCAGGCAGGAGGTGACAAGGAAGAGTGCAGGTGACTGTGGAGTTGAATTTTTACTCTGAAAATCAGGGACAGTCCCTGAAAGGTTACAATAGGGGACAGATATGCTCTTGTTTGCATGTATGGTATCAACCTGCCCACTGAGTAGCAAATGAATTGGAGTGGGGTAAGCTGGGAGAACGTGAGTGGGATGTTATTGTGGTTATAGAAGTAAAAGATGATGGCGATGGTGGTGACGGAGATCAATGAATAGATTAGGTGTGGCAGGGACAGGGAAAGGGAAGAATATAGGCTGAGTAGTAAACAGGTCTTACAGAACCAGATAATTAAGAGGGGGCAGTGACTAGACTATTGGCTGATTCAGATTGCTTCCCCCCTGCCCCAAATGTCTTACTTTCCCCATCATTTGTGCAACCGTGCTTACAGATGCCAGAAATAGCAAGGTTACTTCCTGGAATTAACAGAACAAAGGACCATCTGTGTTTAGTGGAAAATCTTAAACGGCAGTTCCTACAACATTTATGGGAACAAGATGGAGTGCCTATGGTTCAGATGGAGGACGAGGGACAGGATGGAGTCAGTCCTTTCAAGGTCCATTGTTCAGTTTGGGAACCAATTGCAAATACCATAAGAGCGGGAACCATGCCTGCCATTGCTATTGCTCTGTGCTTCCAGCAATTACAGCCTAGCGCGTAGTAGGTACTGGGTAAGTCGTTACTGAAGACTGAAGGGAGGAGATGCAAAGCAACCAAAGACATGACCTCTTTCTTCAAGGAGCTTATGTTATACTGGAGGCTCAGTGCACAAATTCGTGCATAGGTGGGGTCCCTCAGGGTGGCCTGTGGGGATCGGGCCCCAGCTTGTGCCCCCAAACTCACAGCCCCAATTCATACCTCCAGCCTTACAGCTTCACAGCCCTGCCTGGCACCCTGCCGTGGCCTGGTGCAACTCCCTCACCTCTTCTACCATCCCTCCTATGGGGTGATGGTCAGGGCCAGTCCCACCCCCCCACCCTCCCACCCCCTCGCCTGGCTCCCTCAGCACCAGGCAGTGGCCCTGCCCCCCGCCACCACTGCTGGTTGCTGTCTGCAGGGTGATCAACAGGGCCATCAGGCCCCCACTTGCACCTGCCTTTGCCTGGCAGCGCCCACTCACCTGCTCCACCCTCCCGCCACAGTCCGCTCTCATCAGGGCCCATTGGGGCCGGCAGCAGCTCCACTGCCACTTGCTGCCAGCCCTGCATCACCACTGCCCACCATGTTCTGTGCCACCTCCTGGTGGTCAGTGCACATCATAGCGAGCGGTCAAACTCTGGGTGGAACAACTGCCGGAGGGACTAATTTGCATATTAGGCTTTTATTATATAGGATGAGGCCACCCAGAAGCAAAGCCAGTCTCTCAAAGGCAGAGGATGAGTAGATGCATAACCAGTTTGGAATCTGGGACCATGTGAGAGTCAGCCTTGACATTTACATTAGCCTCGCAGAGTCTGCCTTGGTGGGTGGTTTAAATTAACGGGCTAAATACACTCGTCAGTGGGTTTATACACCTTTTGGTTTGCTTTCCTGGAGCATGTTGTGTGTGTCTTTGCTGCTGCACTTGTCTTATTGCATTTAGTCCTTGACTTTGGAAATGTCCTTACCATCTTCCTCCAAACACCCCTCCGTCCACACAACTGGGAGCTTTGCGAGGGCGGGGGACTTTATCTTCAGAACGTCAGAGGCTGGCTGGGTGCTGGGCATGTGACAGAGAATAGAGAACTGATGGCCATCATAGATAATGGAAGCTCGGCGGGTTTATTGAATAAATGAATTCTTAGCTATTTATTGAAGCAAATTCCCCAAGGGTCTCTTAGGTAATGTTTCTTGGAATTACCCTAGATGGCCTAATAGCAATATGACCACAGTTGGGATTATTAAACTCACTAGATGGAGGCTGTGTTTTCTGGAGTAAGTTTCAACCTCTGTCTTTCAAACATAGCCTCAAACTGGTCCGTGATACCTGATTTCCTGCTGTCTGCAGCATGTATGGATTTATAGGTGCTCCCTGGGGTGGCCTGGTGCTCCTGGCTGAGCTAAAGCTAGTAGTGTAGGACACTTAGGTAGTTGCAACCTCTGCTTGGGGATGGGAAAGTGTGTGCAGAAAGCTTTGGGTGCCAGTGCCCACACAGGGGAAATTATATGAAGTACCTGTCTGAGAAAGGCATTGAAATAAAGAGTATGTGTTATTTTTATAACAAAAATAATCAAGATATCCATGTTCAGTTCATCAGCAAGCATGAGTGATTCTCTTTCCAAAATATTTCTCAAATTCACCCACCTCTCACCATCCCCCTTACCCCCCCAGCACCTCCTACCTTGAACTCTGCAGCAGCCTCCTCACTGCTTCTGCTCTTGCTTTGCCCCACAGAGTGACATTTTAAAAACATAAGTCAATTCACGTCTCTGCCCTGCTCAAAACACATCACACTCAAAATCCAGGCTCCTCACTTTGGTCTTGAGTGACCTGGCCCAGCCTCCCTCTCCAACCTCACCTCTTACCTCTCTCACTCCAATCTGTGCTCCAGCCACTGACCTTCTTCTCAATGCCCTCTGCCTGGAATGCTCTGTCCCGCACTTGCCAAGATGGCTTTTAGGTTTCAGTATAAATGTCACCTCCTCAGAGAAGTCCTCCCTGACTACCTGATCCCAAAGTACTTCCTCCAATTAGTTTATGTAATTGAATAGCATCCTGTTTATTTCCTTCTCACACTTTTTAATTTTCTGTTCATTTGTTGATCATTGCTCTCACCCACTAGACCAAAAACTCCTCAAAGGACAAGTAGCATGTCACATTGATAGAGTAAAATCAAACCGACTCCCCGAAGTTCCCCATTGCTCAACCACCCCTTTTCGAACCAGCCAATAGGGATGCAGAGGAAATGACCCAGGTTCAACTGCATCCAGCCCCTTTGCGCAATCAACCCTGACGCTTCCCTCGACCAATCACACATTACCATACCCACTGCTTCCAGACCTCCCTATAAATCCTTTGTTTTCCTGAAACTCGTGGTCTCTCTCCCCGGCTCTGCCGCTGCGTTGGTGAGGGCGTGTGGGACCGAGCCCCGAGTTAACCTGAATAAAGGTTCTTATGTTTTTGCATCAGAGTCGGGCTCACTTGTGGTCTTTGGGGATCACGACATCTGGGCATTACATTAGATATTTAGGCACTACAACATTTCTCCCCATAACTTGCACAGTGCCTGGCACATAGGAGGTGCTCAATAAAGAGCCATTGCATGAACAAATTCTCCCCAGTCTGCATGGATCCTAGCACGTTGCCCACACAGTGAGGACAGAAGGGAAAAGGAGCTATTTTGGCATCTTGAGGCTTTAACTTGGGGGGCACTGAACCTGTGGCAGCACCCTAGCATAAGCAGCAGTTTGAGCACCCACAAAAATTGTACCCAGAGCACAAGGTTGTCAAGTATGGGCTTGTCTGAACGACAACTCTTCCCCCTGGGACTTGCGAAACACTGAAAGGAGCTGACTTTGTGGGGTTCTGAGATCCTACTCAGTTGTTGGAGCCCCCAGCCTGCAGGCTTTGTGTATTCATGCTAATGACACCTGCTAATGGTTGCTCGCCTTCATTTTGGCCCTTGGCTCTTAGTGGTAAATGGATTTGCATTTGGGTTTAGTAAATTGGTCTGCATTCCTGCCAGTCTTGCAGCATCCTCCAACAGAGTCAGAATCAGCCACCTTTTTAAAGTTGGCTCTGATAGAGGTGGAGGGTCTTCATGAAACAACACGACTTAGTCCTGGGGAAAATGCCTTGGTCTCAGCCCTAGTCGCAGAACCAGGACCTGGCAGACCACTCTCAGCAGGCTGTCAATCCCATGTCCTAAGTATCCACATAAGAACATAACACACAGTTCGGCAGCGCCCTGTTTACACTCTCCGCAGTGATGCTAATTGTGGGCCCTGAGAAAGAAGATGCCTACTAAGGGCTCCTGGTGGCTAACTGGGCTCAAATAAAGACAATAACAGAAAGCAGAGCCTACAGCCATCTCACTCAGGGGCCTCTGCAAGCTGCATTTCAGGGAAGAGCCTATGTGAACTAACTCTCTGTATCTGTGCTGAATGGTCTGCCTGCTCTGTGTTTCTGCCATCTGAGCCACCCCGCTTTATAAAAGGGGTTCCTATTTCAACCAATGGGACTCAGTCTTTCCCCATTCAAGTAGAGCTGTGCAGCTATATCCCCATCAGTATCTTCATTGACCAATCAGAACAACTCATTTCTGACCAATCAGGATAATGCCTTTTGGACTAATCAGACTGTGAGGATTTGGAGTCCTCATTTGCATAAGGATGGACCAATCAGGGACCTTCTATCTATATAAACCAGTTCCCCTCTGTCCCTGGGGTACACTTTCTCTTTCCAGTGAAGGTTGGGCTGTATTTCCCTGGTTGAGTTGAAATACTGAGATGTCTCGCCAGGAGCAGAAAGCGATGTGCAGATCTCGAGAGCCGCCTGGCCCCAGGAATGCCCCCATAGTCATGCCGTTTTCATAGCCTCACTGCGCTGCAATTGAGCTGTTTTGCATTAAATAAAGTTTTCTTCACCTCATTCCAAACTGGGGAGTCTTGTTGGTGTTGAATTGGTGCCAACACCCATCAGATGACATAATGAAAACAGCTATGCTTTGGTTTGCACTCTATGTTCCAGGAAGCTTTTACCTGTCAACAGAGCTGATCCCCACCACAGTCCTGCAGGATATGTCTTTATTATGGTCCTATTTGGTACACGAGGATGCTGGGACTCAGAGAGGCGAAGGGTATTAGAGAGCAGAACAAAGATTTGAACCCAGGTACCTATCTCCTCAGCACCACGCTCCTCTCCCCCGCCTCCATGGAAGTTTCCTGTTACCTGCTTTAACTGTGGCTCCTCCTCCCGGCCCAGAGCCTGGTCCTGCGGCAGTCACCGCAGGCATATGCACAGGCCCATCAATAGGATGAATTGATCTGTGGCTCCCCTGGGCTCTCAGGAGATTAATCGCAATGACGCATCCCCAGCGTCTTTGAAGATGGTTTTTCTCCCTTAATACTTTGTCCCTCTCTGGTTGGATCCCAGATCTGTCCCTGGAGAATGGAGAAGCCTGATCTGCATCCCCAGGAGCTAGGCCGTTGTCATGGTATCTGCTTTAGCTCCTCTGAGGCTGGGCCCAGCTGGTCCAGTCCAGATAAGCGTCAGATTAAGCCAGGCCGGTGGCAGTGTTGCCAAGGGGATGCTGACCTTCAAGGTGCTCTGAGGCTGTGAATACCACAGATGAGCCACAGGGACAGGGGTTCAGAAGGACCTCTCTCTCCTAGGGGGTGGTCCTCTACTCCTCACATTTCCCTGCCTGTGGATGACTCTCCAAAGTGCCTAGCACTGTGCCTGCCATATAGTGTACATGCATTCATTCAACCGATGTTACTGAGCACATGTATGTGTGCTGGAGATGGCAAGGAGAGAACAAACACACATAGCACTGACCCTTATGGAACTTACCTTTTAGTGGAAGAGGGAGCTGCTAATGAATGTAAAAGCAACTATGACAAATGCCACCAAGAGAGCTACTTGGTGCTGGCCTAACATCAGGGAATTTGACCTAATCGGTGAGGTGGGGGAGTTCACTTGAGTTGAGATCTGAATGCGTCCGTCTGTGTTAACTAGAGGGGGAGGAGGAGGTGAAGGAGGAGGAGCAGAGGTGGAGGAACAGCATGTGCAAAGGCTGTCGGGTGGGGACAGGATGAGGATCAGACCCTGCAGGGCCTTGCAGATGGTGCTGGGGAATCTGGCTTTAATCTTGAGGACAATAGGAGGCCGTTGGAAAGCTTTAAAGCAAGGCTGACGTGGGCAGATCCGTTTTGAAATGATTACACAGCTGCCAGGTGAAGATCTAGGGCGAAGGCTCTGAGTGGATATCGAGGGATCAGAGATGGTTGGAAAAGGACTCAATAAATATTTTTAAACTCTTTTCCAAATCTGTCTCCCTTCCCTACTGCCAGCACCGTGGTTCAGGCATCTCATCGCGTCCATGCAGTTCTAACCAGTCCCTAACTGGACTCCTGGCCTCTGCTATTTCCCATCTGTCATCTGCCTCGCAATGGCTGGCAGAGTTCCCAGTCAAAGGTCCAAGTCTGAGCATGTTCTCCATGGATTGCATGGTGGTTCTCTGTGTCTTCCTTCCTTCAGCCTGAAATGAGGGGCTCTCTCATTGCAGTTACATCGCCCCCTCTCCTCCCCTCCCAACCTCTCCCCCTCTTGCCCCCCAGCTTCCAGGATGGAGGGTGACGTTTGTCTCCAGCATCGCTCTCTTGCTGCAATGCTGTCTTCCTCTTCCAGCTCTGCAGTTCTGCCTCGTCCTCCTTGATGGTCCCAGCCTGACACCTTTCCTGTACATTGGTCCAGATCCTGATTTGTTTCCAGGCTACCTCTTTAGGTGAGAGAGAGAACTGATGTCCTTTGGAGCATCAACCCAGACCAGGCTCTTATAGTACCTGCATTCATTTCATCCTGGTAACAGTGATCATGGAAAGAAAACGCTGTTATTTATAAAATAGCTAAAGAGGAGAACATCAAGGCCCAGAGAAGAAAAATCACTTGCCCAAAGTTAGGCTGCAAGTAAGTGGCAGAATTGGAGTCTGTCTGCCCCTCCCCCCAAATCCACTCACACTATGGCAGCTGCCTCTCCTGAGCGGGGCTGGGAGAAGGGGATGCCATTTGGCCTCCTGAGGTTCATTGCACGGGGAAAGAACAGAATCAGAAAACAATGCAACTAAATAAAGGGAAACCTCTCACTCCCTCTGTATCTGCTTTGTCTCAATGGTATTAATATTGGGTGTTTATCTGTCATAAGCACCTGTTATATATCATTTATATGTTATAACAGTATGTTATTGTACAGCCCTGATCGGTTTTGCTCAGTGGACAGAGCATCGGCCTGCGGACTGAAAGGTTCCAGATTCGATTCCGGTCAAAGGCATGTACCTTGGTTGCAGGCATATCCTCAGTGAGGGGTGTGCAGGCGGCAGCTGATTGATGTTTCTCTCATCGATGTTTCTAACTCTCTATCCCTCTCCCTTCTTCTCTGTAAAAAATCAATAAAATATATTTAAAATAAACAGATAAAAATATGTTATTGTATGTGCATATGTGTCAGGCTCTGTGCAAACTGCCTAGCTAGCATTATCTCAGGAAAAACTTTACAAGAACCAGCAAGGCAGGTACCATGATTCCTGTGAAGAGGAAACTGAGACTTAAGTCCTCATTTATAACAAGAGAGGCTGCCTGGGTTGGCCCCAAGCCACAGCACCTACCTCTCTGAAAGACACCTCGCAGATGTACAAGGAATGGTTTACCTGGAGTCTCAAGGTCATTAGGAGCTCCCCCACGTTGGAGGTCCTCCTAGCTTTTCCTAGAGCCTGCGCCCCACTGCACCCCCAGCTCAGGGTCTTCACATGTTTATGGAATTCCCTGGCAGAAAGGAGACAATTTTCATTTCAGTTCACTGAACTTCATCCATTCATCCATCCACCCGTCCAACAAACATTGATCAGTACTGACTGTGTGCTATGCCCTACTATGTGCTGGGAATATGGCAGATCAAAAAGGCATGGCCCCCAAGGAACCCACAGGCCAGTGGTATTTCCTGTCCACCAAAGCTATCAGTGACCATTCAGGGACCAGTTAGAAAATCTGATTTCTGGAAGGGCCCAGTGACTCATCAAAGGTTGGCAACCTGTTGTCATGCCCGGGAAGTCCTTATTTTTTTCACCTCTAGTAAAGGCGGGGGCAGATGCTGAAATCGATAGGGACAGGAATTAGCTCAGTGCTACTTGTCCATCATGAACCTCAACAATTAGGGGACATCTTGCAGGGTCTGGGCAACATCGTTATGGTTGGATTTCCTCTGGCTCAGGCAGCTTGCTGAGTCTTTTCAAGAGGCAGATTGTCACAGCTCCTCTGTCAGGGTCAGCTCAAGCGGCATCTCTCAACATCTTGCTCTTCCTTTTGATACTTCTGCCAGCAGGGTGATTGTCAGGCAAGTCTGCCTTCCCGGGGAAGCTGCTGGAACAACTGATGTTTCTTCCACGCCTTCTGTGTGCCAGGCTCATTCTAGGTGATATCACCACGCCCCACAATAATCCTAGAATTTTGGGGTCTCTTATCCCCATTTTACGGATGAAAATATTGAGGCTCATTGAAGGAAAGCAACTTGGCCAAGATCAGACAGCCAGGCAGCAGTTGGGGTACCAATCATTGTATAGCACAGACCATATTGTTTCTCAGCCAGGCCTGCAGGGCAAGCATTGTACAAAACTGTGATACCTTCTAAGTTGCTGATCCCTTTGCCTGTGGGGATGAAAGCATTCTGAGTGCCCTAAGCACAGCGGGGGCATATGGGAGGCCACTAGCTATGGCTCTCAGCTTATATGAAGAATTATCTGGAATCCATTTGCCTCAGTAAGATGGTGCTTGGATTTCCAGACTGGCCACAAAATCCCATGTGACCCTCAAATATGTGGAGGATCATTAGTAATATTTCAACTCTACAGAACTGTCACAGCCTTATTGCTGCAGGACAAGCGTTCCAAGATGTCATCAGCAAGGTCTCTTGTCTTCAGTGCCCCGTACTCCTGAGCCTCAGCACTGAGGGCTTCACTCCTTATCTGCAGGGAGAGACCCGTCTGGACACCAGGAACCCTCTGTCTGGGTCAGCGCCTGATGCGCAGCATGTTCTTAGTAGATGTTGACAAAACAAGAGAGAAAGTGAAGGGCAAGGGAACAGTGGACGGGAAGGGAAGTAAGAAACCAGGAGGAGAGAGATGGACAGACAGACAGACAGACAGGAAAGTAGCAGCTTTGTTCCCTGCTCAGGTGGTCTGTGGGGCAGATCCTGCAGATGTGTCTGTGCTATCCTTGGCCTTCACCCAAAAAATTTTGCGTCTGGCTGCCTGGCCTGCATCCGAGATAAAGCGTTCTTCAGTAAGCGGGGAGGCAGTCATCCTCCCTCCGCCCGGACACTGGCCCGTTACACAGCAGCAGCAGCCCCTCCAGGCCTGCGCTGCAGTGGGCTGGCTCTTGTGCCTCGCAAACGACTCCTTCCCATCGTGGGTTCATTTGCCCTTTCCTAATGGGATAGACATTGTCTGGCAGACAAGCATGGCTGGGTGTTGCCATGGTGATGGCTATGATGTCACTAGGGAGTAAATCAAATTGCAGATCTCAAAGTGAAACTGCTGTAGGTTGGGAGGATTGTTAGGAAAGAGGAAAGAATCGGTGTGGCAGGGGAGTCGCAGGGTGGATCTGCACCGTGTCCGACTCCTACCTTTCCCCTTGCTTTGCCATCTGAGATGAGGCTCATTCATTCATACAAAAAATTTTTTGAGTACCCACTATGTGCCAGGCATCATGCTAGGTGCTAGGGAAGGAGCTGCAGATAACGTGATGTGGTACCTGTATGGCAGCATAGTTTACAGTCAGGTGGGAAAGACAGGCACATAAGACATTACACAACAACATGCCATTAGCATGGTGATTCATGCTGGGAAGGGAAGTATGGAGTGTATTTGTTTACTGGGGCTGTCATTACAAAGTGCCACAGAGTAGGTGGCTTACGCAACAGAAATTTATTTCCTCATGGTTTTGGTGGCTGGAAGTCCAAGATCAAGTTGTTGGTAGGGTTGATTTCTTCTGTGGCCTCTCCTTGGCTTGTAGATGGCCATCTTCTCCTTGTGTCTTCACATCTTCCTTGTGTGTGTGTGTGTGTGTGTGTGTGTGTGTGTGTGTGTGTGTCTCCCAATCTTCTCTTTGTATGCCAGGTCACACAGCAGGCAACAGTAAGAAAGTAGACTTCTTCAATACAAGCAAGAGAAGCCACCAATGGGTGTAAAGCAGAGGATCAACTTGATTAAAATGTTCTTTTAAAAGACGGTCTTTCCAGTGGTTTGGGGAGGATGTCTATTGTAAAGGCTACCAGAGTAGCTCAGGTGTGGTAGATAGCATTTTTTGCTTTCAATTCTTTCTCCCTTTCTGACTCTTGTGATAGTTTCATTTCTATGGGAGAAATAATATATTCTACATATTTGTCCCATTGTCTTTAGGCTTAACGATATGACTTCCTTTAATAGAATATTAGTAGATATGACACAATCAGGGGCTTTAAAAGTACTTGCATGTTTGGCTTACCCTGTGATGCACCTGTCACCTGCCATGAGAAGGTGCCCTGGGTCGCTGCTGGTCCCTGGAGAATGAGACCTACACAGAACACCAGAATCTGACTTGTAGCCTAAAGAAGGACATCCTAAATGATTCATAAATCTGTCATCAGGAAAAGACAAGTTTGTAGTGGCCAGCCACCGAGGTTTAGGGGGCATTGCTCGCTGTTTAGCATTATCATAGCAATAGCTGACTAGTACACTAAGATGAGGTTGCATTGAAGATGACAACAATGGATCTGGAGAGAAGTGGGTAGTTACGATGCATTTTGTGGTTGTCAACATATAGGTGGCATTTAAGTACTGGGATGGATCTACTAGGAATAGAGTGTGGAATAAGGAGAGGGAACAGGATTAATTTTTGAGAGATTCCATCAACTAAAAGTGGGCAATGCATTAGTCTGACTCAGCTGCCCTAGCAGAACAGCAGATTGTGTGGTTTAAACAACAGAAATTGCTTTCCTCGTGGTTTTGGAGGTTGGAACTCCAAAATCAAGGTACTGGAAGGGTTGGTTTCTGGTGAGACTACCCTTCCTAGCTTGCAGATGGCTGCCTTCTAGCTGTGTTTTTCTTGGCCTCTGTGCACATGCATGTCTGGTTTCTTCCTCTTCTTATAAGGACATCAGTCTGTTCAATCAGGGGGAATACCCTTATGACCTCCTTTAACCGTAACTATGTCCTAGTAGGCTCTATCTCCAAACATAGTCACATCGGGGGTTAGGGCTTCCGCATATGAATTTTTTGGGGGGAGGGAGGCACACAATTCAGTCCATAACAGGTAACATGTCCTAAGTGCCAGGTACTAGGTGCAAAAATGCAAGCCACAGGTTATCCTAAGACTTCAATGGGGAAGTCACACAGCATCATAGCCACTGAGTTTTAGTAGTCAACTGAGCAAGTTATATGACCAGCTCAGGTTCAGGGGGCGGGAGAAACAAATTCCATCTCTTGGTGGGAGGGCTGGCAAAGCCACATCTGCAAAGGGGCACACAGATGGGAGGGACCGTGTGCCCATCTCTGAGAGCGAGCCTCACAGAGGCTTCGAGGATGAGTGAGCAGGAACCTTCAGAATTCCCCTTGGATCTCTGGTCACCGCAACAGGACTTGACTGCTCTCTGGAGGTGGAACCTCTTATAGGCCAAGACATCCCCAGGAGAGCTTCCTTCGGTTCAGCTCATTATCTGAGGTTGCCCACGCTGAAGCATACCTCATCCTACAGCTCTGACAGGGGGTAGAATCACCTTCAGTGTGAAAGGAGGACCCCTTAGCACAGTTCTCAACCTTCCTAATAGTTCCTCATGTTGTGGTGACCCCCAACCATAAAATTATTTTTTGTTGCTACTTCATAACTGTAATTTTACTGCTGTTATGAATGTAATGTAAATATCTGATATGCAGGATGTATTTAGGCGACCCCTGTGACAGGTTGAGAACCGCTGCCTTAGCATCTTCTAAAGGCTACATGGCTGGTGACACTGGGCGTCCGTGTTTTGCCTGCTCAGCCCCCATTCTTCCTTTTCATGACAGTGCAGCTCTGATGCTCCTTTTGTGAACTCCCCTCCTAAGCTTTGGGCAGAATGGGTGGGGCTGTCAATCCAAGTGTCCTGTCCATCACCCTTTGGTGAGGTGAACACAGAACCTGGGATAGCTCCTGGAACCAAGCCTGAAGGGGAATCACATGAAGACAGCGATGGGGTGAGCACGACTCCCGCACAGGTCCCAGCAGGGATTATGCTTTAGTTCCTGCTATGTGGTTCTTGTTTTCTTATCCCTTCTGAGAACTGGCTTGTCTGTTTCAATTCTTCCTTTGACCTACAAGCTCCCCCATATCTTCCCAATGAAGTTCTTTGCCTAAGTAAGTCCGTGTGGATTTCAGTTGCGTGCAATCCAAGATCCCTAACGTTGCTTGTGGCTGCAGAAGTTGGACATGGCGCTATATGCTCTGAGGACACGAAGAAGCTTTGACTCCGGAAAAGCCTCTCTGCCAACTGTCCTTTGGGGAGAGGGAGTTGGAACATGCTCTGTCAAGTCATTTGGAAGTCTTGCCTGGCTTTCTCCCTTGCAGTACCTTGACTACATGAGGGTAAGGCAGATTTCCCAGCTTGCTTTGCATTTGTTGTCCATTCTGGGTTGCCACAGAGACCAATGCTATCAGGGAAGGTTCCTGGACTATAGGTGGTGCATGAGATGCTGCAAGGAAACCGAGCTTCAAGCAAAGAAAAGACCACGTGGCCTCCTGATGGCAGGCCTGGCAGAGCAGGGGGCCCAGAGTCACAGCCAGAGACTCAGGGGAGCATTGGTGAGGAAGAAACGGAGTGACTGTGTTTTTCAAAGCTGTGGGACATCATTCACCAGGGGACCTGGGTTCACCCACTTGCTGGCTGTGCGACCATCGGTGAGTCGCTTGATGCTCAGTTTCCTCATTTATCAAATTGAGAGAAATGGTAACCCTACCACTTGAAGACTGAGAGGACGAAGTACATATATGCCAGAGTGTTCTGGAATTGAATACACATAGCACTGGTGTGATGTTAAACCATTGAATTCTTATGCAAATAAGCAGATTTTATTTTAATAGCTGGGCATTTACCTCTATGGATATCAACGTGAATAATGAGTGCCCTGTGGCTGTCATTTTGTGGATATTACTTTTCAGGATGAGGCTACAGTAGATTTAGTCACTTTAAAGAAAAATATTCAGTAAATCATAGGGCAGGTGGTAACAGATCACCAAAGAAATGCAGCTTTGGACATGGTGTCAACAGAGAGGAAATCAGAAAGGTGGGTGTGGCTGGTAAGGGTGGGCAGGGCACTGGGATACAGGTCAGGCTAGAATCTGGTTCCAGTGGGGCCAGAGATACGACATCCCCATGGAATATTCTGCCTCAGGCAATGGTGAGGCAGTATCTGGAGCTCCCTCTGAGCGGGGCCTTCTGGACTGGACTTCTGTCCACTTCCTGCTGCCATAAGGGTGATGCCGCCCCCCAGGGACTAGCCGTGCTGTGGCAGCAGGGGCAGAGGAGGTGGCCTCACCCGGTCTCCCTCTGCCTGTGAGCTGGTTCCTTGCTAGATGTCCTCTCTCCAGTGGGGCATTGGCAAGAACCATAGGCTTCGGAGTCAAGCAGGGCTGGGTTTAAATCCCCACTCTTCCATTCACTGGCTCTGAGGTAAGTCCCCTTCTGCTCTGAGCCTCAGTTTCCTTATCTGTAAAATGGGAGTGCTAAACACGTTTGGAAAATGGGTTCCCCACCTTATTCTTAAAAACTCAGAATGGCTGCAGCTAGGAATCATAGTGGCCTGGTGACTCATGCAGCTGCCGGGAGAGATGAGACTCTGTACAGCAGCAGCCCAGGGCTCCATAGCTATGCATTTCCTTACTCTGCTAATACAGGTACACTAACCTTCCCCTCTCCCTGTCCCCAACTCAGCTGCTCTATCTGTGGGAGGGAATGTCATGAGAAGGCTGGGTGGGACCCTCTCAAAGATCCCTCCAGCTGGAACACACCCTCTACCCTGTGCCAGGCTCTGTTCTGAACAAACCTGGGAAGTAGGATTGGTTTTATGTCTCCTCCCATTTCCCCCCTTTCCCATCTGTCTCAGGGTAGAGGGTATAGAATCAGAAACCTGTATTGGAAGTTCAGCTGTCACTAATCAGCCTGGTAGCCTCACATAAGTTCTTTAATATCTATGTGCCCCAATTTCCTCATCTGCAAAATGGGAATATGGGTTCTCATGGGGAGTACATGGGTTTTTATGGGTTCTCATGGGGAGTACATGAGATGAGGAATGTAAAATGATCCATGAGGGTCCCAACACAGAGCAGGTGGCCCTGGCAACATTGCCCCTGCCCTTCTCAGCAGGAACTCAGTGTACCATGTGCCAGCGCTACATTCTACAACTTCCCTTCACCCTCAGTGGCAATTCCAATGCATCATCCCCTCCCTTATCCTCCCCTTCCCTCCCCTCCTCCCTCTCTCCCCTCTCCCCTCCCCTGCTCTCCTCTCCTCTCCCCTTCCATTCTCTCTCTCTCTCCACCCCCGCCTTTCGCCTTTCGCCTTTCGGTTGTGTATTCTGCAGGAGGTGACTGAAGACAGAAGACTATTGCATAGTGAGACTAGAGCTCTTGTCTGGGAGTGGGACTGGGTCAAGGGGCAGCTGGCTGAGTGACTGGGAGGAGGGCCTTGGCATTGGGGAGTGAAGGCAGTTAGTACTGATGGGGCCCATGGTTCCTTCTTCATATGGGCCTGTTAACTTGGTCGTTGCCTTCCTCTCTATAAGCATCAATGGGCAATGTTTGAGCAGGGCCCTGGCCCAAGGGGCTGGGTAGGAAAAGTAGGGGTGGATCACAAAGGTTAGCAGCAGTAACAATAGCCAGCATTGACTGAGTTCTTAGCATGGCCATCTAAGGCTTATGTGCATGACTTTATTTAATGTTGACCTTTGCTTTTTAAGATTTTACACCAATAATAATGATTATAACTACTATTATGCATACCTACCCTGCTCTAGGCACTGCGTTATGCACATTTTCTCAATTATTTCCCCAACAACCCTATGAGGCAGATACCCATTATTGTTCATATTACAGTGAGGAAACAGGCTCAGCTCCTCGTGCTGGGTCAGTGCTTTCACACCCGAGTGCACATAGCAAATAGCCGGTGACTTTATCCTGCCCCAGGGTATTCCGATTCAGCAGGTCTGGTGTGGCACCGGAGACTGCATTTCTAACAAGCTCGGGTGATGTGGATGCTGCTGGCCCGGGGACCACACTGGAGGAGAAAGGTCCTAAGTCGTCCCGCTGGACAGTGGCCCATCTGGGATCTGAACCCACAGTCACACCGTGAAATAAAATTTGGGGCCAGCATTTGATTTCAAGAGGGTCCCAACACAAAGCAGGTGACCCTGACACTCTTGTTCCTGCCTTTCTCAACAGAAACTCAGTGTCCCATGTGCCAACACTACATTCTACAACCATCATGACAGTAAAAAGGGCATGCATGAGAGGGCAGGGGAGGGAGGACTACTTCTGACCAGAGGGTAGAAGGAAGACTGTGTAGAGGAGGTGGTTTGAGAAGGGCCTTCAAGGTTGGGTAGGAGTTTGACAGAAACGGAAGGGAAAGGGCATCTCAGGTCTTTCCTGGGCAAGACCACAGAGGAAGAAGAGTGGGACGTGTTTGGAGGATGCCATTGCTGAAGCACAGGGTGTGTTTGGGTTGAATCGTGTCCTGCCCCCACCCAATTAGATGTTGAAGTCCTAACCCAAGTACTTCAGAATGTAAATTTGTGTAGAAATCGGTTGTTGCCCATGTAATTGGCCAAGATCAGGCCATACTGGAGTAGAGTGGGCCTCTAGTCCAATATCCCCAGTGTTCCTATAAAGAGAGATGTGGACACTGAGACACATGCATGGGGAGGATGCCATGTGAAGAGTGGAGTTATGGCTCCATGAGCCAAGGAACTAGCAGGCACCGGGAGAGCAGCCTGGAACAGATACTTTAGGGGGAGTGTGGCCCTGCTGACACCTTATTCATGGACTTCTCACCTCCAGATGATAAATCTCCATAAAGCATCACTCAGCATGTGATACTCTTTTATAGCAGCCACAGCAAACGGATACAGCACACCTGTCCAGTGCCTATTATACGTGTGTTGGCAGATGGCCTCTAGGAAGAAAAAATGCTCTCTTATGGCTGGGAAGTATTTCTAAGCGCTGCTTTAAGTTCCTCTCCTTACCTGAGGAGGTCATAGTGGGGGAACTGGGGAAAGAAATACCAAGTATAGACTCCTGCTATGTGTCAAAGACTGTATGGGCTCTCCATGCTTTAATGTCATCCCCACTGCACTTTTAGGAGGAAGATCTTGTTGGACTCATTGCACAGAGGATGAAACTAAATGTCAGAGGGTTTAGGTCACTTGCCCAAGGATCCGTAGATAGGAAATAGCACAACAGACATTGGGACCCAATGGTCTAATGTCTCCCATCACTTCTACCATTAAGTGGATGCACAATGCTGAGAAAGGTGACCCAGAGCCGGGCCCCACTTTGAGAAAGGGAAGGCGCCCAAGATCAGGAGGTTGGCAATGAGATCTGCCTGCAGAATTCTTACCATGTGAGATTATAGCCCCCTTATTGTTCGAGCTACTTTTAGTTGGGCCATCTGTTGTTTGCAAAAAGCATCCTAACAGAAGCAGCCATTTAAAATGAGCCAGGTCTGCAGGTCTAAGACATATAGTAAGGGCTGCATGTCAACAGCAGCTAATAAACAATACCCTTGTTTCCCCACCCACATTCTGCAGCAATTGAGAAATAAGAACAAGAGAAAGGCAGATGGAGCCCCCAAACACCACCTTTACTAAAGATAAAGCTGCTGTTAGTGAGTGTGACTCTAGCTGCAGGGACATGGGCTGCCTTATGTTGCATCCAGAATAGGCAGACTCGCCCACCCAGGTGTAGGCAGCTTTGGGCCACAATGGGAATTGGAGGAACCAAGCAGAACCTGGCTCCCCGTGGGCAGCTCACTCCCAAGAAAGAATGGGGAGGAAGGTGGTGGGCTGCCATCCTTAAGGCTCACCAGTGAGCTAGGTCACTCAGTGGGGAGGGCTTGGGAGGGAAGGAGAGTGGTTAGGGAGTCTAGATAGAGTTGCTTCTGGAGGGATTATTGAGAACGGGAAGAACATTTCTTTCAGAAGGGTAAAATTGGAAGGAAGAAAAGGAGGCATGGAGGGAAGGTTGAGGTGTGGGGGTAAATGAGAGAGCATGCAAACAGAATAATGGTATAGTATAAACTCATTTTTGTTGGAAAAGTGGGGACCCCCCCACACATGTGTATGTGTTTGTATGAGCACAGACAAGCATGGGAGAGTATACCCCACGGTTGCCCCAAGGGGTGAGGTTGGAGGAGGGAGGGAAAGATGACAAATGGTGTTTATTTTATTTTTAATATAGTTTATTGATTTTCTACAGAGAGGAAGAGAGAGGGATAGAGAGTTAGAAACATCGACCAGATGTCTCCTGTACACTCTCCACTGGGGATGTGCCTGCAACCAAGGCACATGCCCTTGACTGGAATCAAACCCGGGACCCTTGAATCTGCAGGCCTGTGCTCTAGCCACTGAACCAAACCGGTTAGGGTGACAAATGGTGTTTGTTTAAGGGAGTCAAGACAATGAGGTACAAGGCTCTTGCCCACTGAGAGCTGCGATTCCTATGGGGAATGACCTTAGATCCCACCTGAAAATGAGATACAGTTAACTCAAGTCCTTTCTCTCCTGAAAAGTCAAAACATTCAAGGAAGAACTGAGGTGTAGGGAACAACTGAGAATGTAATTGCAACATTTCAGGGCTAATGGCATGAAAGTATCAGCATGCCAAAGCATGCCCACCATATTGAATTATTGGTTGTGTTGACTTTGGTTCATCTCTTTGCCCTCTCCCCATCTCTAGTGCCCCTTGCTGGGTTGGTTTCCTCCTGTTCTCTGCTCTCTCTGTGTCCCAAGAAGCTGACCACTGCACACCCCACCAGTCAGCTGCCCTTGGCCTCTGCTTTCCAGTTGGTGGTACCAAAAGGAGATCGGGAGGCAGGAAGGCAGAGAGATGGGGCCTCTATTCTTCCCACGCTCCCCTGCACGGCTACAGTGGGCCTCACAGTGGCCACTTTTCTCTGTGGCCACAGCCCCGTGGCACTCTCTCTTCCTGGCTCCAGCTCTCCCCAGCAGCCAGCCCTTTCCCTTTCCCCTCAAGGTCAATGGTAATGGCTTTTGGCCATTGCTGGCCCCCGGGGTACTTCACCTTCCTTCATAGCTTTCCTTCACCCTGCCCACCTTATCAATAGTCTCTTTATTATACCGCCTTCATAGTCAACCTTTCGGCATTGCATCTGTTTCCTGAACAGGACCATGGCTGATGCAGACACCAACACCAATAATGGCTAGCATTGATGGAGTGCTGACCATCTGTGTGGCCTGGTTCCAAAAACTCTACACGCTTTAACTCATTTAACCCTCCCAGTGTAGTGGGTGCTATCTGGCATTATTCCTGAATGGATGATAGTTACCTTTGGCCAATGAACTTCAGGCATTGGCTCCAGATGAAGGGGACGGAGTGGTGGATTAAAAAGGAAGCGCCTATGGTGGGACCTGCCTTTCGTGACCATGCTGTGGAAATGGATGCTGCAGAGGCCTCTTGCTGGGGTTCAGTTCTCCTCCCCATGTTCTTGAGTGCTGGAGCTGATTCCTGTGCAGGCAGAGAGGCTGCAGCAGATGCCATGAGCTCCCTCGGAATGATGGATCAGCTGCTGCCGTGCGGCTGAGTGAGTAGATGCTCTTGGAGCAGCTGCTGCCAGGGGAAAATTCCAAATGCAAAATATTAGTATTAATTATCGCGATTGCTCTTTCGGCTACAGGCACTGTGTCTGCTTAGAAGGAAGAGATAAGGCCTCCCTGCCAGAGTGAAAAGATGGATTGATGCAGATGGAGTTTATCCTCTGAGAGGGGGCAGCTGTGTGTTATTATTGATCTTTTTAATGCCTTCCAGCCTGCAGTTAAGAAAAACAAAAAAACAGAAAACGCCTGGATTTGAGACCTGGCTAGGCCCAAGGCTGTGAGACCTTGTGTGAATTACTTAACCTCTCTGTGCCCCTGAGTCTTCATTGGTTAAATGAGGAGTTAGGACCAAGTAATCTCTATGATCCCTTCTAGCAGTTCTCCAGAGATGCCAGGAAGTACAACATCAAGGCCCCAGCTGATTGGCTCTCTGTATTCATTCATCCTTTTTCCAACCCCTGGGGCACTCTCAAATGCCAATGCTTCCCGCCTCCTGGGTTTTCAGGATGAGAGCTGAATGTGTTCTCCTTTTGCTGTGAGAGTCGTGGGTGTGGTGGGGAGGAGGGACAGAGGTAAGGGCCTGACAGAGACCCTTCTTTCTCCTCCCCCTCTTCTTCCCAATCATTTAATTATAGAAATTAATCCATTTAATCCTCATAACACCTCGATGGGGGACATGCTGTTATTACCCTTTCTTTACTGATGGGGACAGGGAGGCCAAATGACTCTGAGGTCACATGGCTGGGAGTAGCACCTGGAAAAACCCCTAGACCCCTTCTGACCCAGGGTCTCAGCCCTGCCTGCACATTGGACTCAGCTGGGGGAGTTTGGGTCCCGCCTAGAGGTTCGGAGTTGCTTTGGGATGTAGCTGGGTTCTTTAAATCTCCCCCAGATGATTCTAATGAACCACAAATTTCATCCAATTACCTATTTTGCAGATAAGGGAAGTGGATTTACCTGAATTTCTCCATCCTGTGGGGCCCCGCCCCACAGCCCTCCAGGCAGGAGTATGGGGAGTGATACCAGGAACTTGGGGAGCCAGTCCTGCTCTATGCAGCCCCCTCACAGCCCAATATCTCCGAATCTCCCCAGGTTGGCATCAGTCAAGCCTTGAGGTAACTTGGAACTCCAGAGACCAGCCCTGGGGACTTAATTACCCTTCAGCCTGAGCCTTTCTTCTCATCCTCCCCAAACACGTGATTTCCTGAGTGAGTCCTCCCAGGTTTGAGCTGGTGCAGTCGATAGGGTCTGATCCACCGAGAGTACTGGTGCCGAGCACACTGACTTCAGACAGGAACAGACTGAGGGCTTGGCCTGGAAGCAAATTATAAGAGCAACTGCCTAAGATGTGCTTCCAAGGGCCAGGCACTGTGAATATTATTTCCTTTTATTCCTCACAAATGTAAGTGGGAGATATTATAAATCTTATGTTTCAATTATGGAAATGGAGGCCTGGAAGGGTTAAATGATGTGCTCAGTGTAGGTCATCTAGCAAGTGCCACCTCCACCAAGAAGGCTTCCTTGAATACAAGACAGGTCAGAACAGATTCTTTTATATGTTCCAGCATTCTCTCTGTGTTACTTATGTCCCTTTGTAATTAAGTATTCATCAGTGCTGTCTCTCCCACTAGATTGCAAGCTCCTTGAGGGGGGCTGTTTTTACTCAGTCCTCCTCTATCCCCAGTTCTCAGCCTAGAGCCGACCGTAGGGTAGACCAACCACTCACTAAACATAGAAAGAAAGAAAAGGCAAATGGCCCAACCTATTCCAAAGCCAATGTCTGTACCCATGTACAACCTAACAGATTTCCCCAACACTTTTATCAACTAACTGGGAATGATCTCCACAATTAGCTTCTTCTAAGATAAGAGGGTTCTCCAGAAAGAGTAAGCCCTGGAGTCCTTGCAATATTAGGGATTTGGGGAACTCCTGGGAATTTTTAACTCAGGAAAAAAAATCTTCAGGATTCCATCACAGTCGTGCATCCTTTATACATTTTTATTGGCTCAGCGGAGGCTACATAAGAGGCCTGTGCTGAGTAGGGATAGAGCTAAGCGTTACTTACGTGCCAGGTTGCAGCATTTAGGATTGCATTTAGCTGCATGTAGCAGAAGCCTATCCAGTAGATTAACCAAATTGGGGTTTTGTTTATCTTTTTTTTTTTATCTGACAACCAGTCCACAAGAAGGAAGTGCCAGGTCCTCACAGATGCTCAAGGAAGTCCACCGGCAACTCAGGAACGCTGCTCTGCTGTCCGGGTGTGATCTCCCATCCGCATGGTCACAAGGTGGCTGCTTCACCTCCAGGCATGGACCCCCAGGTTCCAGGTGGGAAGAGGGGGTGAGGGTAAATGGAAATAAAGGGCCACAGGCAAAGAGCCAGCTGGGTCTAACCCTTTCTCAGGAAAGCAATGTCTTTGCTAGAGGCTCCCCCTAGAGATTTCAACTTGCATCTCATTGGCCCAAAGCTGAGTCACAGGGCACCTGAGCTTCCAGGAGAGCCTGCAGGGGTGGACATTTTCACCTGAGCATGTTGCCCAGTGGGATTCTGTTAGAAAGGAAGATGGGAAGGGTGGACATTGATAGGCCACTGGCAGCACCTGTCATATGGGCTCTGTGCTAGGCACTCGGAATGTAAAGACGTATGGCCCCTCCCACATGGGACATGTGCCTGGTGGAGGAGTCAGACAGGAAAACAACCTTTACACCACAACGTATGTACTATAGAGGAGTGGTGGGGTACAGACAAGGAAGGAGAGAGTCAGCGGATTACCTGCAGGAGCTGGAGTACAAAGATGATGTTTGGACATTTGGGATAGAGGACAATGAGGCAGTGGTTTGCTGTGTAAATAGAGCGAGGGCCAGACCCCCTGCTCTCAAACTCCGTTAGCCCCAGCCTGTGACTGCTTCCTTCTGCGGGCTTTAGAGCCACATACAACTAGCTCTGTTTTTTTCTACTTTGAGGTGGGTCTTGAAGGATGAGTAGGAGTTTAGCAGATGAACAGTGAGAGCCTGGCCTTCAAAATCTGGTTCCAATCCTTCAGCCTCAGCTCTTGGGATTACTGTGTTCTGCGTGCTTCAGAGGCCCCCGGGCAACTTGCCCTTCCCACATATTCCATCGTTCACCTCTCTGTGCCCTCCCCTCTGTGCACAGGATGTATTTTTCTGCCTGTGATGCCCCTCCCCCTTTCTTCTCTGGGATGGCTCTTCTGTGGCGGTGACTCACCCTTGGCCCGCTGTTTGGAGGGCGAGAAAGGACTTGGTCGGAGGGAGATGTATGCAGGAGGATGCATAGCAGTCACACGGCCTTCTGCAGAACCTGGCTGTGCTGGTCTTAGGAATGAAGGAAAAGGGGGAACCAGCACTTTGTGAACTTACATCCCAATCACGATCACCTGAGGGAACACCGGATGCATCATCTGCTCCCCAAACAACCCTGAGCGGTGGATATTGTCATATGCCTCCTATGGCGTGGGAAGCCGGAACTCTACAAAGTGAAGCAATTTGTCCGCCACTGCATAGTCATAAGTGATACACTTGAGTTTGAATCCTGCCGTCCAACGGTAAGGCCCATGCCCCTTCCATCAAACCGGGAGGTCTTCTCAGGGGCTCTCCTTGCCCTGGCTTCTCCCTGGTGTCTGGAGGTCAGCCCTTCCATTTAGAGGACTGACTGCAGGGTATTCCAGAAGCAAAGCTTCTACCTTGAGCTTCCCGTCTACCTTTACCCACATTCTGAGTTAGCAGTGGCTCCAGCTGGGGGAAGGGGAGCGGGGGTCATGTCACTCCCCAGCTGGCATCTGAGGAGTCTGGAGACATTTTTGGTTGTCACAACGGGGCAGGTGGGCTGGCACGCAGAGGGAGCGTCGAGGGTAACCCCCCCACAACAAACAAGGATCCCACCCAAAATGTCCATAGTGCTGGGGCTGAGAAGCCTGTGTTCAAGTTAGGCTCCTTGGGTCTTCCTAACACTGAGAAAGCTGGTTCTTTCTGGAACATTTCCTGGGCAGTTCTCCCTGCACTTGCCCCTCCCACTCTTTTTAAAAAATATATATTTTATTGATTTTTATTTTTTACAGAAAGGAAGGGAGAGGGATAGAGAGTTAGAAACATCATTGGGAGAGAAACATCGATCAGCTGCCTCCTGCACACCTCCCACTGGGGATGTGCCCGCAACCAAGGTACATGCCCTTGACCGGAATCGAACCTGGGACCTTTCCGTCCACAGGCCGATGCACTATCCACTGAGCCAAACCGGTTAGGGCCCCCCTCCCACTCTTGACTCAGCAAAGCGGTGGGGTTACCCTGGGCTGGTTGTGCTTGCCACTTCTCTGCCCATCACCTACATATTTGTTCATCTCAATTCCATTCTTCATGATTCTAATTCTGAAGAGCCAGGCCTCCCACCTGGGGTTCCGATTGTGACAATTAACCCCTTAGAGACTGACGGTCTATCTTCAAAACGGAGAAAACAAGCACACAGGTCATATTAGGGTGGCTTTGAGAATTTAAGGGGATAATTCACGTGAATCAAAGTGCCCAGGCAGATGGCAAATACTCAACATGTGCCTGCATTATTGTTGCTCTGAGCTTCTTATTTACCTATTGGCTCTTATTTTATTTATTTATTTTTTATTTTTAAAAATATATTTTATTGATATTTTACAGAGAGGAAGGGAGAGGGATAGAGAGCTAGAAACATTGATGAGAGAGAAATATCGGTCAGCTGCCTCCTGCACACCTCCCACCAGAGATGGGCCCACAACCAAGGTACACGCCCTTGACCAGAATCGAACCTGGGACCTTTCAGTCCACAGGCCGACGCTCTATCCACTGAGTCAAACAGGTCAGGGCTTTTTTTTTTTATTGAGTCATTTCCTTTCCTTGGCATAGTAGGAAGCGCGCAGATACTGGAGTGAACTTTCCCAGAGCTGCGAACTTGCTGGCCCTGTGACCTTGGACAAGTCACTTCTCTGAGTCTTGCTTTCTCACTGTGAAGCTGAGATAATAATACCACTTCTTGATTATTGTAAGGATTAAGGTACTTAACAGTCTGACACTTGCTAGGTATTCAGAATATGTTAACCACCTACTCTTTCTATTCTTGAGTCTTCCGGGCATTGATAAATTAGCATTTTTGAAACACCCTACTCACATCACAAGTGTTTGCAGAATTCTTGACTGAGAAAGACGGGGAGGACAATCTCCATATCGGGGGAACCAAAAGGTCTGTAGAGTCCATGTGTAGGGACTGGTCTCCATGAGATGCGGGACGGAGACTGTGCTGCCCTTGTCAGACAGGATCTCAATGGAGCACAGGTGAGACTCCACCAATGGACTCACTTGGGGGTCTGCCATGGAGTCCGTACTGAGAGCGACGCTCTCAGCCTGCAGGGGCTAAGGATGAAGATGGCAGTCTTCATTTCTCTGCAGGAGTCAGCAAGCAGAGGAGAGAGGCTCTCACAGCAATAGAGGGAAGACGCCATTGTGCCAGAATCTCCCACTTGGCCCTTTAGACCCACCCTCCACCCTGCTCTCTGCCCCAGAAGGCCGGGCCACATGGACCACATCCGTGAGTTCTGCCATTTTTTGAGTCTTGGCTGGTGAAGGAGGGAAGAGAGTAGGTGGGTGTTTCTTTCCCTGCCAGCTGGCTGGTCCTCAGAGGCCACGCTTCTACTCTGGCAGCCCTCTCTCCACAGAATGTTCTCTTCCTCCGGGTTCCTGCTAACTGCGCCCTGCTCTCTCCCTGGGAGCCCAGCTAACTGCGCACCATGCTGTCCCTGACCGAGTTGGAAGAGGAGGAGATTTGAAAGCTGACACCCAGAGGAGACAGAGAAAGCAGGTATTGACTACCTGTTTGGGGGGGAGGATTCCTGGCAGAGGAAATGTGGGCAAACATAAACAATCAGGTGTTTTCAGCCAGAGAGTAACTTTTGCTGAGAGAGAGAGAGAGAGAGAGAGAGAGAGAGAGAGAGAGAGAGAGAGAGAGAGAGGTAGAGAGAGAGAGAGATTTTGGGGAGACATGTTTGTTTTCATTGGAGAGAATTTTTAAAAACTGGATTAAACAGGCCTCATCAGGGTGTGCCATCTGCCAGGCTGGCGTGTCACACTGGCCCTGTGTGACTCTACTTCTCCCTCCTTTGCTGGCCTGCCCAGGAGCAAAGTTTGGGTTCCGCCTGGCTCCGTCCTCCCTCAACCAGCTTCGGGCGGTGCAGGACACCGCTGGCTCCTCTGTGCACACAGATGCCCGGGCAACCCTGCCACACGATCGCAGCTTCCACGGGTCCGCTGTGCATCATGGGGGATTACTGTGCTGCAGCCAGGCTCATATTAAAATGTTAATCTGCATTTCAAATGTTCCCATTGCGTCCATGGTGATCTCCATTCCATATGCTCGCGAGAGCTCTGGGGCCAGCAATGTGTTTGATGTCGAGGGTTTAATATGAAGCTGAAGATGCCTTGCAATAAAGCAGGTAAGTAATAGCACAGCGACTAAGACGCCCCCTTGGTAAATGCCAGCTTCCCACGCTTTTCTTCCCGCAAAGAGCGGCAGAGGAGTCAGGTTGAAAGGAACCCCGGGGACCATCTCCTTTAACTGGCTCAGCCTTTCTTGGTTCAAACTCTCCCCTTTCTTCCTTCCTTCCCCTCTCCTTCCTTTTTCTTCCAAGAATGCCTTAAGCTGACCACCTGTGTGAGTTTCCTAGGCTGCAGTAACTAACTCAGCGGCTTAAAACAACACAAATTTATCCTCTTATAGTTCTGCAGGCCAGCAGTTCAGAGCGGGTCTCCCTGGGCTGAGAGCAAAGGGTCATTAGGGCTGGGTTGTAGGTAGAGCACAGGAGGTTTATCTCGGTGCAGTGACTGATGCAATGCTGTGAGCGCACTCCAGCAATTCAAATCTTTCTGGCAAACCAGAAAGATGGCAACATCCACCTGAGCCCCTCCTAAAGCCGCCTACACAGTACCCTGACCTTTATGCTCATTGACTCCCTAAGAAGACCTGATGTTCCATGATTGGCTACCTCCGCTAATATATACCACTGTACTTCCTCAATAAAATTAGACCTGCGTCACAGAACCTGGTCTCCGGAGTCGTGCATACAAGTGTCCTAGCGCTAGGGGCTCCGTCTTCCTCACCCCTGGGAGACCCCCTGCTTCACTGGGTGCCCTCAGGAGCTTCTGGGGAGAATCTTTGCCTTTTCACCTCCTAGAGGGGGCCTGCCTTCTTTAGCTCATGGCCCCTTCCTCCGCCTCTAAAGCCAGCAATGGACAGCCAAGTCTCTCATCGGCATCACTGTGACTCGGACCCTCCTGCCTGCCTCCTTCACTTATGACCCTTGCGATTCCACGGGGCCTGCCTGGATAATCCAGAATAATCTCCCCACCTCAAAACCCTTAATGTAACCACACGGCCAAGTCCCTTTCGCCAGGTGAAGTAACATAGTCACACCGCCCCTCATGCAGGTTTATTTTTTTCATTGTTTATAGCATTCATTAGAAACACTTAAAAACTAGCCTTTTACTTACACAACATCACTTCATCAGGTCAATAATTTCAAATTCAGAAAGAGAGTAAAAAGCTTTTTTCCCCTCTTTGCTCCTCCCCAGTCTACGCCACAGACTTCTTTGTATCTTTCCATGGATTCAGGATGAATATATGAGTACATATATGTGTGCTTAAAAATGACATAAACCAGTCCCTACCGTATATCTAGCGCTACCATCCTCATGCAGTCCAATTTCTCTAGGCCGGCTTCACAGTACCCACACTTCTTATTCTTACCATCAACATTGTACCCTGCTTCCCCGAAAGTAGGACATACCCTGAAAATAAGACCTACTTACAGTCTTGCCTCTCACTGAAATATAGGGCACCCCCGAAAATAAGACCTCCCTGAGAATAAGACCTCTTAGATAATAAGGCCTCCCCAAACATAAGGCCTCCCCAATAATAAGGCCCCCCTCCCGAAGCTACCGTAACCCTGGACTCTGGGCCCTAGCGGCAGCTGCCGCCGCGCAGCTCACTGTTGGCTGCAGTGTAGCCAGAGCAGATAGGAAGTGCGAGGTCTCTTTTTTTTTTTCTTTTTTTTTTAATTTTTTAAAAATTATTATTACATAAAGCTTTACAAAGATTAGTACATATATCTCTTTTTCCCCCTGCCCTTCCCCCCACCTCCCCTACCCCCCAGTGTTTTGTGTCCATTGGTTATGCTTAAATGCATGCCAAGGTCTCTTTTAATCAGAGAGCCCGCGCCACTGCCAGGACAAGCTGCGCCTGCTGTCTGATGGAGTCTGGCTGACTCACAATTAGACAGTGAGTCACGCGGGGCAGGAGTCGGGCACATTGTGTGGACACACAGGTAATAAATTTCCTTTTTTTTTGTTCAATGATAAATGTGTACCGTATTCTTCTTCATGGAAAAATAAGACATCCCCTGAAAATAAGACCTAGTGCATATTTGGGAGCAAAAATTAATATAAGACACTGTCTTATTTTCGGGGAAACAGGGAAGTTCACCGCTTAGCTGTGAAATTACGACACAGCAGTGATATATGTGTATGTAATGTCTGTCCCCTCGCTGGTCAAAAAACTCCCCAAAGGAGGAGATAATAGATGCTTTTGACCATCACTATCATTTTCTCAGAGCTCCTAAGCAGCCGAGGTAGGAAGCATGCTACAATGGGAGGAAGACGAGAATGAAACAATGGCTGACATCAAACGATCACTCGTTTCTGGGCCAGAAATGGTCCAAGCGCCTTTTGTCTGTTAAACTCACACATCACGAAGGAAGGGCTGTCATCTCCTACAAGTGAGTGGCACAGCTGGGACTCCAAATCCACGACCTTAACCATGAAGTCAGATAGACCAATAGTCTCCAACAGTATTTTGCGTGCTACCCCAGAAGGAGGGCAGGCAGGAATGACGGAGGGAGAGACCAGTTTCACAGATGTGTCAGGAAAGACTTGCCAGAGGAGGTAATGAATGGAAGGCAGCGAGGGGTGTGCCCAGTTTTGGGGGATGGAGAGCTGTAGCGCAGAGTGGAGTGAGGCGTTCTAGGCAGAGGAGGCTGTGCGAACAAAGTCCCAGGTGGGAAATCGGCTTGGTGTCTTCTGGAAACTGAAGGTAATAGTACATCACCTGCTGGAGGGTAGGTGATGAAAAGTGGGGGACAGGTCAAGAGATGGGGCTGAAAAGGGAGGCGGAGGTGCCATTCCAAGGATACAGTCATTGGCACCTGGGCTTCAGACATTACCCTAAGGCAGTGGTTCTCAACCCTCCTAATGCCGAGACCCTTTACTACATACAGTTCCTCACGTTGTGGTGACCCCCAACCATAAAATTACTTTCGTTGCTACTTCATAACTGTAATGTTGCTACTGTTAGGAATCGTCATGTAAATACCTGATATGCAGGATGTATTTAGGCGACCCCTGTGAAAGGGTTGTTTGATCCCCAAAGCGGTCAAGACTCACAGGTTGAGAACCACTGCTCTAAGGGACATGAGAAACTGTTAGAGGCCCTCTGATGCTGAGGCTTAAACAAAAGCAGTTTACTCACCACGTGGAGGAAGGATTGTGGGCTGGGAGCTGAATGCAGAGAGACAGATGGAGAGTGAACGGGAAACCTAGTGCTGGAACCCAGAGATTTCCAGTGCAGGGTATTCTCAGCTGTGCACCTGGAGCCTCCCAAAGGCCTGGCCACCACCCACAAAGGGACAGTGTGGGAGAATAGCAAGCCCCCTGCTCTTTGGGATGAATAAGTTTGAAGTCTAACCTCTGCTTCAAAACCAGACAGAGCGGGTAGAAATGAGCCAGAGAAAAATCCATTTAATTCTTAACCCATAGCCCTTTCCTTGAAGAAGTTTGCCTTGCTCAACTCGTTCAGAAATTACTTCTCCTTCTGTGAACAATCCCCACTATTGTTCCCACCACTCACATTCGTTCAATCAGCACATATGTATTGAGCACCTACTATGTGCCAAGCTCAGTGTGAGATACAGAAATAAACAATGCTGGCCGGCCCTTTGCCCTTGCGGGGGTTATTATCTAGTGGGCGAATAACACGTCAAACAAACCAATGCATACGGTGTCACGTGATTTCAGACCTGGCGAGCCCCTGAAGTGGAGGCTGCTGGCGAGCATGTGAGGGGAAACCTGACAGTGGCAGATAGCGTCATTGGTCCCAGTTCCTTACCTCTCCTTGTGCTTTCAACCTTGTCCTGTGACTTTGAAGTTTCTTTTCTAATAGCAGAGTCTATTTCCACACCCAGTTGACTTTTGGCTTGGACGTGTGACTTGCTTTGGCTAGTAAGATGAAGCAGAGGTGACAGCGGGCCAATGCCAAGTGCGGGTCTTTGACAGGCCTTAGTGTGTTTCCACTTGCCCTCTTGTGCCTCAGCTATCATCTTGAGAATAGGCCTCAGTTAGCCTGCTGGCCCAGTGAGGAGGCTGAAAACCATGAGGAGCAAAGTCACCCCAGTGTAAGCAGAGCCTAGATTAGCTGGCCTCTGAGTGAGAGAGCTCAGCTAAGAGCAGCAGAGCTGGCAGGCTAACCCCGACCCAAGTTAGCTGAACTCTAGCTAACCTGTGAGTTCAACAAATGCTTGTGGATGTAAGCTTCTAAGATTGTTGTGAGCATATGCAGAATTATTGTGTATAGTTAACTAACACACTGACTTAGTCTGAGCAGGCTAGAGCAGGGTGCACTAAAGAAATGGCATCTCAGTGAAAGCTAAGTGGGTGAATGAGGAAAAGGAGCATTTCAGGCTTAAGGGCCTGAGGCAGGAAGGACATGAACATTTGATAAACTAAAGGGAATTTGGTTTCTCTAGGGGTACAAAGGTGACCAGTGTGATGGAAGAGTGCTGGCGAGGAAACAGACCGATATGCTTCCCTGCTCTGGCATGGCACTAAGCAAAATTAATGTGCTGTTGCATTGTGCGTTTCTGTGATGTTTCAGCTGTAATTCCCCTGGTGAGGGAATCCATGATCTAGTTACCGTTGTCTCTTCTCACTGTCAGAGGAATATTCCCCATCACAGTAAATGCCCAGTATCTCAGGTGAACAGCGGAGTTCAGCTAATGTGGGAGGTGCTGAAAGAACAGCTCCTCGGTGTCTCCTAAACTTCAATGACTACAATTTCTCTTTTTTTTGGTAATTAGTTCTTTGGTAAGAGACCCCTCTCCTTTACCCATCACTTGCTACTTTCATATTGAGCTTTTTGTTTCCTCATGGAATGTATTACTATCTGATGTTACATTTACAGAATTGTTGCTTTGGTATGTCTCTTCCAATAGGGACTTTGTCTTGTTCATGACTGTATCCTAGGATTGTGCCTGACACAGGTGTAGATGCACAAAACATATTTGCTGATAAAATGCATCGTCAGATGCTTAAATAGTGCTGAAGAACCCTCAAAGAGGTACAACCCAGAAGTTAGTGACCTAATTATTTGTTGTTTCAGTAAGAAAGTGAGAAAAAGCTTTCTTATATGGGATGGGGAGAATCCATGGGTGGAGCAGAAGGAGTGGTCAGGTCATCGATGAGTCTATGATCCTTCCTGGGATCTGGCAACTAGACTAGGACTGGAAGAGCCAAAGGCTGGTGGTGATGAATGTTGACTGGATTACTCACTCTGTAGGATCTTTCATCCTCAAGGATGATGACGGCCTCAGGGCAGCAAGTGGGGTGACCACCCATACTACTTTGCCTGGGACTATCTTGATTTAGCAATGAAAGTGCCATGTCCTAGGAAACACCTCAGGCCTGGGAAAACATCAAGATGATTGGTCACCCTAGCAACAAGAGATAACGAGAGTGGAAGTTACCAGTCCTCTGAGGCTGTAAGGTTACCAGCCTTACAACCTGCACAGGGAGACTTCTATTGCATTCTATTTGTCAAAGACCATCATAAGAAGAGCCCAGATTCAAAGGGGTAGAGAAATGGACTCCACATCTCAATGGGAAATACAGCATATTGCAAGGGGAATGCATACAGGAATGGGAGGACTTTTGCAGTCTACTGTGGGTATTGTGGAAAGTAAGATCACAGACTCATAAGTCCAAGTAAGCTTTTTCATGTATTGAAAAATCTGTACAAAGGACAGAAATATTGGGAGAGCCACCGCTAGCCAAATGTTGAATGACGATGGCACTTCAGTGTCTTGATACATCCATATTATAGACTTTCTTTTATATGTAAGCATGACTTCAGACACCCTGCCTTGGGAATGATGCCTTGTGGTCAGCAAATTAGGAGGGATGGTGAAATATTCAGGCAAATAAGGGAAGACTTCTTGGTAATTAAGAGAGGAAAGGGCACATCTTTTAGTCATATGTTAACAACATCAAAAAGGCCATTTCAAGGGTAGTATTGATAACCTGCTTGTCCAGTAAACTATTTGGGATAATAAAACTTGGTGCTTACTGTGTTCCAGACACTGTCTTGTGTAGGAGATTTACATCGATTAGCACATTTAAAAGCCACATTTATAGATGAAGAAACTGAGGTCCACGGTCACCCAGGCAGTCAGTGGTGGAGTTGGCATTTATACCCAGGCAGCCTGGCTCTTAACCGTTCTCTCCAGAAGGTACTGTTTTGCTGAGAGATTAACTTCCTTTTTGTAACTAGCGGTTGGGAATAGTCATCTAAAGGTCTGCCTGTTATGGAGGTTGCTCTTTCTCTTTAGGGTCAGGGAAGGCAGCCTAGAGTTTGGCCAGGACCAGAGGCCAAGGGAGCTTCTTATGCAGGCACAGTGGTTTAGTCAGCACTCCTGCCTGGTCTGCACCAGCCTAGAGTAGCCAGGGGGCAAGGCGGGCGGGAGAGGTAGACGGGAGGGTGGATGCAGCCAGAGGGTCAGGCTGCCCTTCCACCACCCACAGACAAGAGGAATCCAGAGTCAACAAGAAACCTAGAAGGGCCCTGGGTGCAGAGTGGCTGGCGCTCTGGGGCCCGCAGGTGGCTGTGTAGAATTTCCTGGTTGGCGCGGGATGGACCAGACCTTAGACAGAACCATGTCAGCACAAGCATACATTGCACAGAGGGTCAAACTGTCCCCTCTGGGAGCTCTGGGAGAGAACTTAGCTTTTACTTTTTTTTTTTTTTCCCCCTGAGCCTAAGGTTCACATCTGTGAAATGGGACCAACAGTTTCTGGCTGGCCTGTGTCTGTTCAGTGAATACTGTTTATGCTCTTGCCAGGCACTGTGTTAAGCGCTACAGATTCACAAGATTATTCTGGGGAAAAACAAAAGATGAAAGTGAAAGCATGTTGTAAGTGTGAGTTCTTAAGAACTCGCATTTATGTTCGTAGCTCATGTTTATGAAGAAAGAGCTGAGCTTTGCTGTGTCCCGGCCTCAGGTCACCCCACTCTTCCTGGACAGATTTCTTGTAAGTGGACCCAATTAGTCACTGGAGGAGTTGAGAATAGTGCTTGGCTCGAGCAGATAGATGACTGTGGTGCTGCCCTTTCTTTGCAGTTACATCTTTGCCCCTCTTTCAAAGGGATTGAAGTGAGTGGGTAACTTGTAACTGTACCACGTGTAGTTTTCTGGCAAGTTCGGAATATATTTCAATTTCCTAATTAATTTGGGAGGTTTGATAGTGTTGATGTTGAAATGCAACATTTAGCTCCTGCTTGCCTTCTGTCCCCCAGCAACAGGCAAAACACCATTGGCATGCTCATTTCTTTCTCTTTTTCATTCACAAGGCTCAGTGTTCCATTTGTATCATATAACGTCTTTACATATAATCTTTATATATAAAAGCCTAACATGCAAAGTGGCCCCTCAGGAGATCAACCAACTGGAAGTTCAATGGGTCGCTATGATGTGTGCTGACAACCTGGGGGTGACGTGGAATGAAGGAAGGCCCCAGCCAGCAACCAGCAGCCACTGGGGACTCCACCTGTGCATGAATTTCATGCACTGGGCCTCTAGTATGTAATAATACTTATTTTCGAGTGGCTTAAAACATGTTTGTACAATAACTAATTTGGACAATGCATTGTGTGCCAAGCCCTCTAGACGTGAGAAAGTGGCTATGTTTGGCCCCTGCTCCCAAGGAGCTTGTAGTATTGAGAGGAAGGAATGTAGTGGGAGAACATCAGACAAGCAGAGTTAAATTAGGACTAAATGGGAACCTCACAGAGAACCTTCATTATTTCATTAAAGCCACTGGTTGTTTTGTTTTACTCATGATTGACATTATGTCTTTCGGTGAATGATGTTTAGAGCCAAAGTCACATGCTTTTCTACCCCCTTGTTTGTCATGAAAATGAGTTTAAGTTCTTGACCTGTTCCTGTCCACTATACATGAGCACAGACATGCCACTGACTCCGGGAACATATTCTCAAAGGACCTGAGTGAGGCACATGAAAGGAGAATTTCTCAGGTTTCATTTTGCTTCTCTCATTAGAGTTGTGGTTTTGGGGTTTGCTGCCCTGTCCCATGAGCGTGCATTCCTGACCATTAACCTTTCTTATCCTTTTTCAAGGTACAGCTAGTCTACCACACTGTCCCAACCATCTGCATCACATTGACCTCCCCTTTCTTTAAACTGTTGCATTCACAGTCCACCACTCTTATCTTGGCATTTAATCACAAACCGCTGTGCATTGTTAGCTAACTTTCATTACAAAGTGTGTGTCATTGAGCATGGATTTGGGGACAATGTACAGTAGACGAAAAAGCACAGGCTTTGGAGATAAACTGACTTGAGTTTGAATTCTTTCTTGCCCCACTGCTTACTGGCTGTGTGACTGAAAATTTGTGAGCCTCATTTTTTTCAGAACATCAATCACCCTCTGCAGGATCGTTACTCAGGCATGTCGTGAGGATTAAATAAGATGGGAAGCACCTCTCTTTCCTTCCTCCTCCCCTTTATATTTTCCTATCCTATCCCTATACAGTGTCTCTATAGTCTCTACTTAACACTAGTTGTACAAATGAAGGCCAGTCACATACAGTTAAATTATGAATGTGGATTAAAGGTTTCCTCTCACCCAGAATAATAAAATTTTAGGATATACATCTTCCGATATTCTGTCCACTACCTGGTGTCATCCACAATGAGTATTTCTGTAGTATACATTATGCATATTAAGTCTGAAGCACCATCTTTTCTTAGAAATAGACAAGGTAGGATTCCTGTTCTCAAGAAGTCTCCCTCTATGTGGGAAGCTAGGGTTAGCTATCTCTTATCTGTGTCACCTCTATTCCAACCACTAACCCCTGAAATGTGGAGTTCTCTGGGCTATGGTCCAGGTCACCTTTTAGCTTTACCTTCTCCTTGTGCGAACTCATCCACCTCAGTGGCTTTACCTGCCACATTCAGAGACCTCACATTTATAACTAAAGTTAGACTTTTCAACTTCAAACATGTGTATATAACTGTCTACTTAACAAATGCACATGTTCCACAGCTGCTCCAAGTCAAACAATTGGTCTCAAACAAGCCTCCTTCTCCTCCAAACCGGCTCTACTTCTAGTGTTTCTTGTCTTTATTGAGTGGCTAAAGCCAGGGACCCAGGAGTCATCCTTGGAGTCTCTTGTTTCTTATATCTCCTTGCCCACATCCAAGTCACCATATCATACAGCATCTACGTTCAAGATATAACTGAATCCACTTAGTTCCCTTCATCTCCATTAATATCGCCAAAGTTCAAGCCGCCATCATCTGTCCCCCTGTAACACGGTAACGGCTGCCCCTTAGCTCTCTAACCCACTTTCCACATGGCAACAAGTGATCTTTTTAAGTACAGAGCTGATCAAGCCTGCTGGAAATCCCCTTAGGCTTTTGCTGGTAGATTAAGATTTAGAGTCATTCAAAATGCCAAGATCTCTGACAGGCCACATAAGTTGCCTCAGTTGATTTCTGTAACTCCAGCTCCTACTACTCCCCACCCAGTTGCCTCCTCCCAATCAATTTGCTTTGTGCATCAATGGTCACTTTTTCAGGGATGTTTTTCCTGCTTCCCGCTATTTAGATGGGTTCCCTTATTATGCCTTCTTGAGAAACCCTGACCGTTTTGGGTACTACTACTCTTCATTGTAATGATATAGTACTCTGCGGAAATATTTGGTCATTGACTTGCCCATCAGTCATCAAGCTCCTTGAGAATAGATATCATCTTTCCTCAGCACCCAGTAGTGTGCCTGGCACACACAGATGCCCCTCAAATATGGTTGAAAGAAGGAGAGCAGTAGGATAGCTTATGTCAAGGACCAAAGAAAAGTTCAAAATAGTGAATATAATAAGAATTCGGAGAAAGAAGAGATGACTGGGGCCAGGGGTGGGTGAGACTCGAGTTATTTCTTAGAGCAAAACAAGACTCTTTGCAAAGGTGGCTATGGGTGATTAAATACTCAGAGAACAAAAAGTATACCAGTTTGACAGGAGAATTTCATATAAAGTAGCAATTAAAAATGAAGTGGGGAAGTAAGTTGAGGCCATTTTGTGGAAGGCCTTGGGCACCAGGCTAAGAAATTTAAATTTTATTCTATAGAAAATGGGAAGCCATTGTTTGTTTGTTTGTTTTTAGCACGAATGGTAACATTTGCAAATTAGTGCCATGAGGAACATATCTTCTGTCACTCTCAGCTGCCAGCAAGAGAAACCCGTCTCAGACGGGCTTAAGCAAAAGGGAACGTATTGGCTAAGGCAACTGGAAAGTCTAGGGATAGACTTTACTGCAGGCATAGTGTCATCCGACAGCCCCAGTGATATAGCTG
Organism: Murina feae; assembly: GCA_004026665.1. NCBI lineage: Eukaryota > Metazoa > Chordata > Mammalia > Chiroptera > Vespertilionidae > Murina > Murina feae. Next base: position 36,436 of record PVJC01001725.1, read on the forward strand.
GTTTCTTCCTGAACCTCTCTACCCTGCATGCGTTGGGTGGGCACTTTTCTCCGGCAGGCTTTCCCACATGGCGACAGGATGGTTGGCTGCAACGGCTCTGGGTTCACGTCTTTCAGGGCTGAAGTCTAGGAAAAAAGAGATAACTTGCCCGGTGACACCAGTAAAAATCATAGAATCGGGTCTAGATGGCTGGCATGGCCTCGTCCGGTTCATGTGTGCCTCTTGGGACCAGTATTTAATACCAGAGGAAGGCAGCGTGCCAAGTGGCTTGGGCCTGGTTAGAATTCACAGCCTGCATTCTTCAGCTCAGCATGGGCCAGCCCTGACCACACCCCACGGAAGGAGAGCAGGGGAGGAGTGAATTTCTAAATGAAAGCGAGGTTGTTGCTGGTTCTTGGAGGCTGGGCCCCAAACCGTAGCAGGAAGGAGGGGTGATGGCCTGGCAGTGCAGAGAGCGGACGGAAGCAGGGAGCAGGCACTGCAGAGGTTGTCCATTCTTCTGTCCCCTGCGGTGTCCTGAGAGCACCGAACACAGTTCTCTGCTCCCATCCAAGCTTCTCTAACAATGCTCTGCTGGCCAAGGTCCCCGTATGTCTCCTGCATTGTCTCCAAAGACATCAATCAGTCAGAAGGGGAGGATGGAATTGGGATGGATACAAGGGGCTCTGGAGGCCACACCTATTCCACTGTCATAAACTGGTCACATTCTGCCATTTAACAAAAAGACCCTTATTGTTTCATTATAGTAGCTGTTGTGACAGTGCGCCTGGGAGGCAAAGGCTGCTATCTTGGCAGGGTGGTACATCTGTGTAGGTTTCTGGTGATATAATTCTTCCTGAGTTTGTTGTTATGAAGACGGGTCTTAAAAAAATGATCAGGTTCTTTTTTAGTTTTCTCGTGGCTTTTATTTACTGCACAGATAACATCCTGACAGCAATAAAGAAGAAAAAAGGGGAGGAAATAGTAGGCTGCTGTCAATGTCATCTGAAAGAGACAGACAGCCCTTGGCAGATGTATAAATATTGTCTTCAATTTATCTTATATCCTCTAAATGTGGACTTGTCAAAACACACAACTCCTGTAATAGCACCAAGAGGTATAGTAATACAAAGTCCACCATAGCTCTGTTGACCATTTTAATGAGTATTGGCTAGACAAGACAAGGAACCATCCTTGTTAATTCAATTTAAGATGAAGACCCTTGAGGAACGTGGGGCTAAAGAAAGAACTCTGTATACCCTTCACTTACCCTGTAGGCATTTCTTCTGCCACATCGTCTTATATGTGAAGGAAATGCAGCTTCTGAACCATTTCCTGTCTTCTAGTTTAATCTCTCAAGAGATGGCTGGGTCACTGAGTTCTCAACTTTCTGAAAACTCCATAGAACCAAGAGAGCATCCTATATAATAAAAAGGTAATATGCAAATTGACCCTAACAGCAGAACCACTGGGAATTACTGGTCACTATGACACACACTGACCACCAAGGGGCAGATGCTCAATGCAGGAGCTGTTCCTGGTGGTCAGTGCATTCCCACAGGGGGAGCTCTGCTCAGCCACAAGCCAGGCTGCCAGCTGCCAGTACAGCGGTGGTGGTGGGGGCCTTTCCTGCCTCCTCAGCAGCGCTAAGGATGTTCGACTGCAGCTTAGGCCTCTTACCTACTGGCAAGTGGACATCCCCCAGGGTCCCCGGGCTGCCAGAGGGATGTCTGATTGCCAGCTTAGGCCCGATCACCGGGGCAGTGGGCCTAAGCCAGCAGGTGGACATACCCCGAGGAGTCCCAGGCTGCGAGAGGGCACAGACCGGGCTGAGGGACCCCCCACAAGTGCACAAATTTTTGTGCACTGGGCCTCTAGTTAAATACATATTTGTGAGCAAGGGGATGAGTCATTCTGTTGTGGCTGAGAAGGGGGGTTGGCTGGTGTGGGACGGCCTTGCCATAAGATTGTTATCTGATGGACTGACCTACTTTGATACAGGATTTCCCCCCTGCACTTTGAAGCCTTTTAATGAATCATGGCTCATCTATTGATTTAATGGGATTGAGACAAACATCGATGCTGCCGTTTTAAGACCGTAATTGAAAGAGCAAGGCTTCCCCGAATGTGTAGGGAAGGCTGGTATCTGCAGAGCCTCTGGACATCACAGCATCTCTCTAATGGGTGTGGAGGCGGCAAATTGAATAAGTAGGGTCTATCGTGTGCTAGAAGGTGGTTTCTGTAAATAGAAAATTAATGTTGTCCGCACTGAGTCAGATCTGCAATAATGGTGTTCCAAGCTGTTACCTCCCACTCAGGTATTTGAAGGACTGAGTCATCTATCCTTAACCCTCTTCAAAACGCCTGCTCCCAGAATGTGACAGGTGGTAACCTTGAAGCATTCTCTGTCCCCGGTGGATTCATTTGCATACTACTTACACCAGCTCGTAAAATCAACGTTCATCAGCTCATGCTCTGCCAAATTAAGGGAGCCTGTTTCACAAAGGCTTCCATGGAATTGTCTTTTTCCCTGGTGTCTCTCGGACACAAAGCCCCCTCCCGTCACCCAGGCCTCTCTCCTTTCCTGTCCCCATGAAGATCTTCCTGGCCTTCCTCCCAGCTAAGCAGAGGGGACACAATGCTTGCTGCCCCGACCTCCTGGCCTTCCCACTCCTCCTTCAGAGTCCCATCCACCTGGGCCGGCTGCCCCCTCCAGTGACCATGTTCTTTCTACCTCTCAGAGCTTAGTGTTCAGGAACATTGGAAAGTCATCTCCAGCATGTGGCAGTTTCAAGGCACCCTTTTTATGATTTAAAAGGTACAAATTGAATCCTAATAACGATTGTCATCGACTGTTCAGCGCAAGCACCTGACTGACGTGTGGGACCAGCAGTCTCAACACATCCGCCATGTGTAAACAACAATGAATGGCACCAATCTCAGTTCTCCCCCCTTTAAAAAAATATTTTTTTATTGATTTAAGAAAGGTAGGGAGAGGGAAAGATAGAAACATCAATGATGGGAGAGAATCATTGACCGGCTGCCTCCTGCACGCCCCACACTTGGGATCAAGCCCACACTCCAGGCATGTGCCTCGACTAGGAATCAAACTGTGACTTCTTGGTTCATAGGTCAATGCTCAACCACTGAGCCATGCCGGTTGGGTTCAGTTTTCCCTCTTAATCGAGCTGTGTGTACCTTTGTCATTGCTCTTTAGGGATGTGGGGCTCTGACTGCAGCCCTCTCATGACCTCTGCCATGCCCCCCACCCTCAGCCAGCCCCCAGTGCTGTGCACCTTCACATGTGGGTCCCTGTCCTGGCTTGGGTGTGGGCAGTTCTTCCCTGCAGCACTCTCTTTCACAGCCCTGAGCATTTCACATGCAAGCGTGGTTGACAGGAGCAGACGTGCTGCTGTGCCCACCTGCGCTCGTCCTCATTAGCCATCTTTCCTCAAGGCAGATCCCCTGGGCAGTGCAAGTCCTAGTCCTGCTATAAATGCTGCGCCACCGCCACCGCTGGCCTCGCACGCCCCCCACCCTTCCCCGTCTCCTCCTGGGCATCCCTGGGACCCAGTTAGAGAAAATAACATTCCTTTGGTGCCTTAGCCAGGAATGTTCTAAATGGACTGATCCGCAGCCATTTATGCCTACTATGCAGAAGGCATGCCCTCTCTGCTGTATTTTATAATCCTCATATAAACTCTGGGAGGTAGGTAAGGAGTCAGAAATACCTGGGTTTGGATGCCGGCCCACCATTCCCCAGCTGTGGGACCTGAAGTGCCTCAGGTGACCTCTCTGAGTTTTGTTTCCCCATCTATAGAATGAAGATAGAAACCCCCCATCCACAGGGTTATTGTGAGATTTAAGCAGGATGGTCGAGGTAAATCCCTTATCATCGTGCCTTGGCACACAATAGGTGCTTTAAAAGGGGGGGGGGTGCTATTCTCGTGGAGCGTTTCAATGTGGCCAGTTTACTCGACTTATCCATGAGGATGCACAGGGTAAGTGATGGAACTGAGCTGTGAATTCAAGTGTTTTTAATCTATTTCCTTTTCTTCTCCTTTTTTATTAGAAAAAAAAAAAATGCTGTGTCCATGCCGAGCAACTGTGAAGAAGAAATGGGGACGTCTGGCTACTTTGGCAGAGAGCCGTGCAATTAAACGCCAAGGGTAATAATATAAAAATTATAACACGAGAGCTACCACCTAGTCACTGTCCACCGTAAGCAGGTCCACACTGGGCCCGTGGCTGCAGTCTCTGACCTTCGTAACAGTGTTCGCCAAGATGCAGTCATCTGTGTTCTGTCTTCACCATTTTTGCCGTTTCTGTATGCCACCTGGATTGCTACTCCACTTAATTTTCTTTAACACTGACTTTCATTGTTACTTAAATTGTAGTTCACAAGGAGAGTTGTTGTTGCTACTGTAAGTAGAAAACCAGGATCATAGAAGGTGACCAGGACAAGAAACACAATGAAGACAAAGCAGGGTTGTCAGGGTCCAGCCAGATCACAGTCTGGACCAGAGGCCTGTTCTCTGTTAAAACGGGAGATCGCAGGCATCAGAGAGACTAAAAGACAACCTAGAACCAAACAGGTATCGCTTCTGGCCTTCGCTGGGACAATGAAGAGAACGGAGGAAAGAGTAATATTCTCATCGTGATTCTGAGTTCTGGATTGCCCTGTCAACAGGCCACCAGATAAGGTCACATGTCCCCGTTTCCTGCCGAGGGAACCACTGCCATGTGACGAGCTTGCAGGGCATCCTCAGCCCCCAGGACAGATGATGGCTGAAGCTCAGAGGTCCATCCTTCGCCTGAGGTCAGGCATCTAGTCAGTGGGCGTTGGAGCCAAGGTATTTCTCAGGGAAACACGAGGGAAATGCATCCAACTCCAACAGGCTTGATGAGGGGCCCGCCCTGGAACAGGGCTGCGTGGAGTCTGCAAGGGGATGCAGTTTGTAGGGAGGATGGCTGAACTGTCGTTTGCGTGAATAACCAGAGCGTTTCCCCTTTTGGCTGCTCCAAAAGTCAGTGTGGGGAGCTTTTGAATGGTGTTGGTGAATTTGTTTGCAACTTATGCCCTTGAGTAAGGGCACCGCCTGTCTTGCAATAGCGCTTTGGTCATAATGTAGAGGCAGAAGAAGGCGGAGGGAAAGGTGACTACCGTTTGAAGTTCTGTGACAAGAGACGGGGTGCAGGTATTCTGGGGTACAGGTATTCTGGGGTACAGGTATTCTGCGAAAGGCCTGGGACAACAAGGACAACGAGCCATCATTCTCAGGGCTTTAGGCCGAGACTGTTTTTGATAAGCACCTGACATTTCTAGTGTTTGTGCATGGATGACAAGACTTACAGGAATCATGAAACCCATGAAAATGATATGCCAGAAATTGTGCTGAAGGCCTGTGTTTTGGATTCAATTGATCTACAGGAAAATATTTTCTGACTTCAAATATGTGGTTCTAGGAGGACAGGAGGGGGCAGCCCCGAGAGAGGAAAAGATAATTGCAGAAAAAGGTGAGGGGAGAAGGGGAGAAGGTAATTAATGTCTGTTGGTCATTGCCGTGTGCTCAGCGCTTGACACATGTTTCCTTATTTACTATTCGTTAAGCCTCTGTCAGGGAGGAGTCTGCCCATTTTACAGATGAGGAAACAGGACTGGAACAGATAACAACCCTTCCTCAGGCCACACTCAGGATCTGACTCTGAGTTCCTATCCTGAGCACCCCACCTCACCAGGAGGGCTAAATGGTTTGGGGCAGGACACGTTGAAGTCCTAACCTCAAGATGGTTTTTAGTCAATTTCAAGTTCTACCATCACCCTTCTGACTCATAGGGATGGTGCTACAAGGTCATGGCTAAACAAGACAGTCCTAAGAAGTGATCTTGATTTGTTTATAAGACAAACTAATACAAGTTTTATGATGAATTCACACTTCCTGTCCCTTTAGTCCAACACCCCCCACTCTCCCCTCGATCTCCCCACAATCCACGCACTCCCCTTAATTCAGAAATCTTTTAGAGAGCTTCGGTTTTGTTAATTTTCATGCTATCTATGGCTCAATTCCTTGTAGTCAAATGGATGGACCCTGCTTTCAATCTACTTTCTGAGCTTGGAAAATTCCAGAAGCAGACAATTCCAGAGGCAGGGTAGAGTCTTAATATTTGGGTGCTAAGAACAGGCCTTGCTTGGTGAGCTTGTGAAATCCTTTCATCACACATGTGTGAAGAATTCTTGCTTAGAGGAGGAGCCAGAACAAAGGATTTCTTATCCGATGCCCTTTCATGATTGCAGCAAAGACAGGAAAAGGAGGAGACAATATTCCGAAGGAGAGACTTTCAGAGAGAAATGAAGATGTTTCCTTTCCTTTCCTCTGTGTTTCATTAAAAAGAAAACCTTAGCATTTGAAATTTGGTACTTGCTTTGAAGAATAAAATCCCCAAGCCTTTCTGTTGGACTTTTTTGGCCTCAGTCCTGGCTTCCATCCCACAGTCTGCCCAGCTCAGCATGGTTGGGACTCTCAGTATTGGCAGGTAAAAGTAACATGTAGCTGCCCTGGCCAGGTGGCTCAGTTGCTTGGAGCGTCGTCCCTGCACCAAACGGTTGTAGGTTTGATTCCCAGGCAGGGCACAGACCTAGGTTGTAGGTTTGATTCCCACATGGAGTACATATGGGAGGCAACCCATCAATGTTTCTCTCTCTCTTCCTCCTCCAGTTCTTCTCTCTCTAAAAATAAATTTTTAAAAAAGTAACGTAAAGCTGATAAACAGCTGCTCCCACCTCAGAACAAACTTCTCGAAGTGAAATACTTTCAACGTGCAGTGTGTGTTAGGGTCTACACTTGCCATCACTGTCGTGTCGAAGGAATGATGCCATGTTTTCATGAATCTTAGGTTTGTGAGGTTCCTCTGAGTTGCCTAGGATCCAAGGGTTTCACAAGGTCAAAGCTAGTCATTCCAGAGAACCTACAGGGACAGACTGTGAGCCAACAGCGTCAAGTCTGCGTTCTCCCTTTATTCCTGCCTGTGAAATATTTTACAACTAGAGGCCTGGTGCACGAAATCCATGCACGGATAGAGTCCCTAGGCCTGGCTGGTGAACAGGTGGATCAGGTTCCCCGCCTCCCTGCCTTCTCTTTCCCTCACTCCCTCAGTGCCCTGCCACTGCTGCTGGTTGCCCACCATATTCCACACCACCCTCTGGTGGTCAGTGCACGTCATAGCGAGCGATCAGACTCCCAGCTGAACTCCAGAGGGGGCAATTTGCATATTAGCCTTTTATTATATAGGATTACTTTTCCATGCTGTTTGCAAGCAAGTAGCTCTCTGTGCTTTACTGCCTAGACGTTCTAAGTAAGGGTTTGAGCCACTTGCCTCAGAAATAAAACCTGCATAGCACGCCCTCCATCTGGAAATCACCTGCAGGACTCAAGTTTGTGCTGCTGCCTCAGGGTAAGAAACCCATTTCCCCATTTCTCGGCAAACGGTCCTGTCCAACCTGCTCCCATCTTCACTTCCCAGTCCACACCTCTCAGGTGCTGACTTAACAGCACTTAGGGTGCTAATTCCAAGCTAATTTAGCTGCTAATGAAGTCGTTGACAGCTCAGATAAATTAAAAAAGGGAAAAGCATCCCTGGCCTTTTGTTTGCAGCCTCTCCAGGATGACAGTCCCTTTTGAATTGCTCTGAAAATGGCTTTGCCGAACAAATCAGCCTGTCACTGATGTTTGGCTCCTGGTCACGTGACCGGCGGGCACTGCAGCAAGAGGGAGGCCCCCAGCCCCGGAAAAGCGAGGTTTCTCTTTTCTTTGTGCCTGATGCTTTGTCAATCTGACAGGTCTAAGGGACTGCTCTGCCCACCTGTCCTGCTCCTGACCACCGACATTCTGAGATACTAGCTAGGAATGTCTACTAAGCTGAATGACTGCTTCACCAGCACATCCCCCATATGCATCTACCTGAGAGAGTTGCAATGAGCATTGAAACCAGACACATGTTTTAAATAATATTTCTTCTCTTTCTCCATGCTAACCTGGATGCTAGACTCTAGACATAGAACTCTAATAGAGTTTTGATGACTATTTTTGTAGAAATAACACTAGTGGGTGGATAGTGACAAAACAGGCATCACTTGGTAGAAAATAAAGTGGCTCTCTCGATGGCCGTCATTTCACACAATGTGTGAGGGTTGTTGAAAAGCTGGGCAGGTGGGCCCAGCCGGTGTGGCTCAGTGGCTGAGAGTTGACTTATGAACCAGGAGGTCATGGTTCAATTCCCGGTCAGAGCACATGCCCAGGTTGCAGGCTCCATCCCCAGTGTGGGGTGTGCAGGAGGCAGCCGATCCATGATCCTCCCTGATCATTGATATGTCTATCTCACTCTCATTCCCTTTCTCTCTGAAATCAATAAAGATGCATTTTTTAAAAAGCTGGGCATGCGAATAGAACAGAAGGGCCTGATGACCGGAAGCGGACCGAGAGAGGAGAGCAGAGCTGGAGGAGAGGGAGGGGTGGCGTCTGTGGGCAGTGTGTGTCTACTGAAGAAGAGAAGAGAGGTACAAGTGGTTTAACTAACTATTTTTAAACCACATCCTGAGCACCTATTGTGCACAGGCATTATGCTGAGCATGAGTTATAGAGCAATGAGCAAAACCTGACCCTTTGCAAGACAGACAGTAAACCAATGACTGTAAGTAAAATGTGGAAAGTGCTGCAGAAGATAAACCGGAGCACTGTGGCCATGTCCTCTGCGGACACTGCACTTCCTCGAGCAATGGGGGGTAAGCTGAGAAGTGAAGGTCACATTAGAGGTGGCAGGGCAGAGGGGCCAGGACGGAGTTCCCATGGCCGGCACGGCGCAGGGAACTGGGAGGGAGAGGGCAGGTTTTGTTGTAGGCGCTGGGACTAGAGCCCAGAGAAGGGATGGGTTTCATGACTTGAGGCTGGAGCAGTGCCCAGTCAAACACAGCCTTTGATGCCACAGGAAGAATGGGAGATAGGAAGGGACTGTGAGGAAGGCATTAAAGGGTTTTAAGGAGAGGATTCTGAGGCTCAGATTGCGTTCCTGAAATATCCCAGCAGCTGTGTGGGGAACTGGCCAGAAGGGGTTCCGATGGGATATGGGGGTGGGGGTGGAGTCATCCAGGAGGCTTCTCATTGTGGTCAGAAGTAAGGTGCTGACCGTGAGGATGGGGAGAAGTGGGGAGACTTGAGAGTCCGTAAGAAGATGGATGAGCAGGGATTGGAGGTGAGGAAGAGGGAGTAGCCAAGGATGGTTCCTAAAAGCATGGCTGGAGCCAGGGGTATCCAGCGGGACCAGGAGTGCTGGGGGAGGGTAGCTCTGGGCTGGGAGGGGCAATTGTAATTCAAGTCTGGCCCATATTTACTTGGAGGCATCAAGGAGGACAGTGGCGTTGGTGGCTCTGGAGTTGGATGGGCCGGACATGTGGAGCCCTCAGCCAAAAGGGACCCGTGATTCCATGAGGCTCCACCAAAGCCTCTTTCAGGGGCGGGAGCTGCCCCTTTGAGAGGAGCCTCAAATCCAGAACCGAGCCCCGAGGAATCCAGCACGGAACGGTCTCTTAGCAGAGGCGGACTCGGGCATCGGCCAAGGCAGCCGAGAAGGAGCTGCCAGGGGCCAGAGCAAACACGGAGAGGAGCTCTGCGGAGACTGTCCTCATGGTCGAGGCTTCCTGTGAGGAGACCGCTGATCACCACGCCAGGCCCCAGAGCACTGCTCTCCAAAGACATTCAAGCAGCAGACCCACCGAGTAAAATCTTACAGAGGTGACACTGGCGTGGCGAGGCCCTGCTCTCTCAGCCTTCCTCTTGTTGCCCCACCTCCCACCTCGGATGCCCAAGGCTCCAAGGAAGGGTGTTGGAGCAGCCCTGCCCCGCGAGAATACCCACGGGGCCCACTGAGCTTAGAGCTGCTCCTCCTAGAAGAGGCATCCTGCATCCTCCCCCAAGGCTGTGCACCAGCCTGCCCTGAGCACCACCCCAAGCCCTGGCACCAGCCCCAGGGAGCTCACGGTGCGATCCCACGTCTGCATTGTTCCAGATTAGGAAATATGTGGGGGCGGGGCTGGCAGTGTTACCAGACCCCACCTTGCTCCCCCCAACAGATGTCTCATAACCCTTCCCAACCAGCTCAGGCCTCAGGTACTGCATGAGCCTTCCCCAGCCCCCAGTTCAGAGCAGATCGCGCCTCCCTGCGCTCCTTTTCATAAACTCATCTCACAGCTCCTGGGACGGGTTATTTACACACCCTTCCCTCTGCCAGACGCCGAGCTTCTCCAGGACAGGGACTAGCGCTTTATGTCTTGAGGCCAGGAAGCCTGGCACAGTGTGGGTTCTGGGTGAGTGTTGGTCCAGTTGGATTCAGTTACACCGAACCACACTCGGAGGGGGCTCAGGTCGTCTGCAGTCCTGCCTTCTTGGAGCTAAAGGTGAGGCTGAGCTGCAGCTCATGACTGTGGGGCAGACCTGGTTCTGGATTCAGAAACTGGATTTCCCGTCTCGTTTGCTTAGGATGCTTTCTATCGGCGCTCGCGAGTCCGCAGCCCTGAGTAAACATGTAAACGCGGAGAAAAACACCCCCCAGCCTTAAGCTGCAGGTGGCCGTAGCCGTCTCGGTGTCACCCACCAGGCCCACGGCAGAGAGCGACTTTCTTCGGAGCCATTTTTCCTAAGCAGAAGGGAGACGGTCTCTCCTCCTTGTCCTCGCCGCCTGTCACGATTCTGCAGTGCACAGGGCAGTGTGGCGCACTCTGTCCTTCCCAGGGTCCCCGTCACTTTTAATTTTTCCCTTCAAAAGCGAGCCACTTCTCACCTTTTCCAGTGGCAATGCTTTGTCGGTGTGTTTTAATCTCCTCCTGCAGGATGTGGCTGGAGAATGGCTCCAATGGAAAAGCCTGGGGCTGCCTCTGTGTGCATGAAGGTTAGGTCACTCCTTGGGGACGCGTCAGATGGACCCGTCTTCCCTGGAGTCAGAGTCACGGTGCGTTTTTGGAAGAGCAGTTGGCGAGCAGTTCTCAAGAGGCATCCTGAGTGTAAAAGCCACAAACACTTCTTTTCCACCACAAGCGGTTCCTTCTCGATGGTGCGTGACCCCCCCAACGAGAAGGAACCGGCTGAAGGCCTGAGAACCAGGCTGCTCAGCGCGTTCAGACCCCAGCTCCACCGCTTACCAGTGTGCAACCTGCCCCTCAACCTGTGAGCCTCAATTTCCTCCTCTGTAGAATGGGTCTAATAGCCCCTCCCTATTAGTACTTGTCGGGGAGGCGCGAAAATGTGTAAAAAACCCTGGCAGAATGCTTGGTGTGGGGAGTCCCCTAATCAACGTGTGTTGTTAATAAGCCAGCTTTTAAAGATGAAGTTACTCATTTTTCTTGCTTTAGTCCTTTTTCTTGCACATCCAAAGCTGTTTTCATGTCTGATGCAATAAGCAGGTTGCTGTTCTAAGTGTTGCTGCTGCTGGCATCACTGCAGTGATGCTCATTGATGGGCTGCCTCTTTGAAAGATAAATCCTTGCAGATAAGTAGTTATTTGTGGCTGAAAAAAAGAGAAATAAACCCAGATTGTGTTATGTATTTTGCCTGTTTTATGGTGGAAAAATATGGATTAATCTGTCAAAATAAAAAGTGTTTAACCAGTGGGGACACTTGGACTAACTGAGTCTGGATTCTGTAGCTACTCGGGGTATCCTTGGCAACTGTTTAGGCTGGAGCTGAGCATCCCAGAGCTTTGCTCTCAGGGGGAGGACACCCAGAGGTTATGCTTTCAAAGCTCTCCTGTGTGTCAGCTCCTGTCTGCAGGCAATATGTGCTTTTTAAAGAGCCTGGTGAATTACAAGGAAGAGTGGGCGGCCAGGTTCTCTCCCGTGAATAGCAATATTATACTTTTAAACTAATGTCTGCTTTTGATTTAATAGCTCTCTGGTTAAGAGGTGCCATACAACAGGATCTTAACCCTAGTTTAAGAGCGACCTGAACCATTACTCTGTCTTGCATCTTTTTTTCCAAAACGATCATTTTTCTATTCAAGAGCCCTCCCTGAAGGGGTTTTGCTGCTTGACTAGGCCATTGGTTCCATCAACAACAGTGACTGGATTCTGTCCTTTTTTTTGTAACATTGAGTATTTGCTGGGAACAGTTTTAGTATAAACTAGTTGCACATCAGAGTATACCCTAAGGAAATAATTACACACACACACACACACAAGCTTAAGACATTCATCTCAGTATTACTCACAACGGGTAAACATTAGAAAGACCTGAAATATCCAGCAATGATGTGTCAAGGAGATAAGAAAACACCATAAGAGGAAGTTTTATATGGTTATTAAAAATTGTATTTATGGACAATTTTTTATTTTGTTTTTGGAGAGGAAGGCAGAGGGAAAGAGGAGAGAGGGAGAGAGAGAGAGAGGGAGAGAGGGAGAGAGAGAGAGAGAGAGAGAGAGAGAGAGAGAGAGAGAGAGAGAGAGAGAAAGAGAGAGAAAGAGAGAGAGACATTGATTAGTTGTCTTCTGCATGCACCTCAACCAGGGATCGAGCTCACAATCTGAGCATAACCTCGTGCCCTGACCTGTCATTGAACCAGTGACCTTTCGGTGCATGGGACAATGCTCAATCAACTGAGCCTCACTCACCAGGGCTGTAAAATTTTTAATGGAAAAATGTTTATAATCTCATGTAAAAGTAAGACATAAAATTGTCTGTTGAGCCTGATCTTGACTTAAATTCAAAAAGATGCATAGACAGACTGAAAGGAAGTATGCCAAACTGATAATTGTCCCAAGGTGGTTACTTGGGAGTCGGACTGCAATTTTTATTTCATTCCTTATATTTTCCCGTACTTTCTAATTTTTCACAGTACATATTAAGAACTTCAATGTTAGTCAAAGTGTTATCTATCAAAAGTGAAGACAAAATCTCACAGATGCATGGAGGTGAGAGTGGTGGAATATTTAAATGGCAGCTGTTGGAGATGGATAGTTGACACTTATATAACATTTCATGGGAGGCTTTTAAGGTGCCTTATAGTAACTGAGCTCATTTCCATGCCATCCCTGTATGGTAGGCAGCAGGAATTGTAATGATTTTGTGGACACAAATGCAGAGTGAACATTGCATCTTATTTCTACACAACAGTCTCCATCTCTGACATTCTCATCAGTGCTTACCTGAGGAGGAATGTTTTTCATAGCTCCCAAGAGTTGACAGGGATTACAGAAAGAGGGAAATGCTAGGTATTGATGCTGCTTTGGGAGTTCAGCAGGTACCTGGGTTTGAATGGAGGTTCTGTCTCTGGCTAGTTGACCCTCAGCATCTTCAAATGTAAAAAGAAGTGATAAGACTAACATAATATTGGCTGTTAGTCAGGATAGGGTATGCCATGCTGCAGTAACAAGTAAATCTGGAAATATCAGAAGCTTAGTCCTGCAAAAATGGATGCTTCGCTCATACAAAATATGATGTGCATCATTTGGGCCCTCCTGCACCTGGTGACTCTGGGATGCAGGTACCTTCCTTCCAGAGTTTCTGTCATCTCAACATGTGGCTTCTAGGGCCACTGAGTCAAGGAAGAGAGGCTAAAGCATCATGCACTGATTCCTAAATGTTGTGTCTAGAAATGACACATGTCACTTCCACTCACATCACACTGGGGTAATTCCTGGTGCACATAAACCAATTTGCCTGTGGTGGCTGGTGTCACCCCTCCTTGCAGGTGGGAGATGGAAGGATGGAAGGCAGAACCCAAACTAGCCACATGGCTTTGCTTCACCACAGGGGAACTGGATGTTTAGGAGAACACGTGGGCTACTGAGTGAGCACTGACTGTCTCTGCCTCATTGCTAACATTAACTCTTTTCTGTGCAGTAAGCATTTTAGATGCTGACCCCTCTTATACCTGATGAAGTCGTTGCTGATGACAAACTGAGCCACAGAGAGGTTGGGCAACTTGCCAAAGTTTGACATCTAGTTAGTGATGGAGCCAGGATTTAAAAGCAAATAGTCTGACTCCAGCACCTGAGTCCTTAACCTCTGCTTCCTCTCTAATAATAATCTCTCCCCTGGAGGGATTTCTGTGAAATTCTAGGCAATGTAGATAAGACACCTGGTAGGCAGTGTCTGAGGTGTAGCAGTCGCCCACAAATGGCAGCTATTTCTATTCCTGTTGTTGTCGGCTACCTCAAATCCTTTCTGCGTCAACGCAGGGTAAAAATAGACCATTATGTGATAGAGGTTTATTAACAGGGATCTTTTTTGTCATGGCATCTGGGGTTGCATTGAATGCCTTAGTATAAGCTTGCAGAGAATGATCAAGTAATTGCCATCATATGGAAGTGTTTTAGCAAGTCATGCCCATTCTTACCCAGTAATGGCATGAAAGCAAAGTCTACATTTTAATTACTAGCCTGCCATGTCTCATTACTGGTATCTGCAAGGCTGATCTGAGCAAAGTTTAAGGACGCTGCCGGAGTTTATTTTGTATTTGTTGTAATTAAACATTAACGGTGATCTTGACCTGTTCTGTAGGTAGTTGAGGCAAAAGTACTGTGCTGTAAAGTGTAGCCAGAAATAAATTTGGTGTTGAAGTGACTTCCCAGTGTCTTTCCTGCCGTGAGCTCATTGATACGGCTCCTGCCCTTTCCCAGGAAACCCAGGCGGCAGCCGGAGACAGCCTGATGTGCAGGGGAATGAGCACCACCCTGAGAAAATGAACTGATTTGGATTCTCTCGATTGGCATAGACGAGTGAAGGACATCACTGAGTTTGCAGAAGGACTGGGGTGATTCCCGGGGCACATAAACCTACGTGCCTGTGGTGGCTGGCGCCACCCCTCCTTGCCGGGTGGGAGATGGAAGGATGGAAGGCAGAATCTTGAACTTGAGAAGTATTTCTAACTCTTCCCTATCACTGGGAGTGGAAGTATAGCTCCCTTTGATTTTTTCACCTTCTTTCAGAAGCTCCACTTCCACTGTAGATTGCAGCCCACTGTCTCGTCTCTGACAAAAAAGAGGCCCCTGCCCAATCTCTCATTCCTTCAACCGCAAGTGTGAGGTGCTGTGCTTAGACTTGGGTCGAGATAGAAGGATAAGGAAGGAGACACTGCCCAGCTCCGCCACACACAAGTAGATAAATAATAAACTAAGGAAGATAGACTTCCAAAAGCGATAAATAGAGGTACCCCAGGGGGTGCCAAAGAAGGGCAAATAACGTGGAGGAGGGGCTAAGGATGCTGAGTCAGGTATGCGGATGCCTCCTAGTGCTTTCATATCAATCAGAGTCCACAGGTATTACTGTTCCTAGGAACTAAATAGGCCGGGTTAGTAATGTAATTCCCCAGCATCCCTTTAGCTTTAACTGAATATCGTTCTACAGGCTCTCTGGATTAGAATTAACACTTTTCTCACTGGAAACTACATCAGTGATATTGGATAAATTTTTGGCAAGTCTTTAAAG